>CAUZXS010000045.1:0-166494 GCA_963585895.1 Sepioteuthis lessoniana | reverse complement strand
AAGGATATGTAACAGAAAATGCTCTTGTAAAATCACAGCCCGGTTACCTAAGGCTGTAGAATACGCTGACTGCACCTCTACAGAGAAGTAAAACACCTCTTAACTAGTGTCTTGGATATGACACGAAACCATCTAATGGTGAGGCTCCAGTTCTGGAGTTTTGGGGAATGTGGAGTACCCTTTCATTGTCATACTCCCAGGCACACTCAGACTGGATTGGTAGTACCTGTTGTATATTGTATAACGCTAATAGCCGCAACAGTATCTACTATGAATTTTAATTTATTCCTCCGATCCCAAAAATAAAAGACGACATTCTTTATGTTCGTCACCGGATGAGTTCGTTGTCGTTACCCTCCGGTTTCCTAATTTTTCCAGAGCCGACGTAAATTTGCAATGGGGTCTGCATTTCTTTGCTTGTTCACCATACCTTTGGTGATACCAGCAAACGTCCGCATCGTCATTCCTGCATCTACTGGGGATTCGTGGTCGTCGCTGGTAGCTGGGCGTCCTGCCTTGTCGTTTAGTGACCCTCATCTCTTTAAGTTGTCTCTGAAGGTCCATCATCATTTCCTTCATGGCTTTGATTTCGTTAATCGGTTGTGATTCCGTCGGTTTTGATACTTGCACCGTATTGATGTCGTGGTTGGAATGCATAAACACCAAATCAGCGTAATCGGCCAAGTCGCCCAGTGGTGTGGCTCAAGACATCGGGACGATTATTTGTGTGACCGATGGTAGCAGTCGATTCATCCACAAGGTTTGCAGGACGGTCTCAGAGACGTGTTTTGAGCCCAATTGACTCTTCATGTATAGTAAGAGTTGAGCTGGTGTCCTATCTCTTCTCGTGGTGTTCTGGAAGACGTCTCTGATTCTCTCCTTCTTAGAGCGGTCCGTAAGTTTAAGTATCATTTCTTTGAGGTGATCGTACGGGTTCTTCCCCGGGAGTTTCGTGACGTCTGATGGTAACTTCTGCATCAAGTTGGCCATCTTGATTCTCGGGGATTTTACCCTCAGCATTAGGAAGATGGTTTCAATTTGTTGAAACCATGTTTGTACGCCAGGGTGGTATGTTGGTAATGTTACCATGACGTTTGTCATTGATGTGTCTGCTTCTTCACTTTCCTCCATTGCTCTAGCTGTACTCACGTCAGGTCACCACTTGTTGCAGAGCCAATAAGAACATCGACCACGCAAATTATTTTTTTGTTAAGCGTGTGAGTAAATTGACATTGAACAGAACAAAGGTGAGATAACGGTATAACAAATGACAATTTATTTTGACGTAGGTTACAGAATTATGGTCTTATAGACGATGTAAATTTTAGAGACGACTGGTATTCTAGTCGCCGAAAGTAAAGACAGCTGGTGGTTGTCGATGTTGGTAGAGTCAGCTGGTGGTCGTCGTTGTTGGTAGAGTCAGGTGGTGGTCGTCGTTGTTGGTAGAGACAGCTGTATGATCGATGTCCCGGTTGTGCAGTGCTTTGGTTTAACCGGGGCTGTGTCAATGTGGTTTCAAGTGTTGATGCTAGTCCGAGCAGTGAGTCATTTGTGGACTAAATGCAGCAATCCTGGAGCTGGTCTGCAGTTGATGCTGGTAGCTTGGTCGCACCAGATCGAACGAGTAGGCTACGACTGCCGTGTCTTAGCTCTATGTAGGCGAGGAACGAACAAACGAGTGGTATGACTAAGACTACCGTACCTTAACATTGCGGAGCCGGAAAACGAACGAGTGTCGTGGCTAAGAGTGCCGTTTCTTAGCACTGTGAAGCCGAGAAACGGACGAACAAGCGTCGTAGCTAAGATTACCATGTCTTAGAACTTCGAAGCCGAGAAAACGAGCAGGCAAGTGTCGTGGCTAACACGACCGTGTCTTATCACTGTAAACCCGAGAAAACGAGCGAACGAGTATGTGGTTAAAATTGCCGTGTCTTAGCACCGCGAAGCCGAGGAAACGAGCAAACGAGTGTCGTGGCTAAGACTGCCGTGTCTTACACTGTGTAAAGGAGGAACGGACGGGGAAGCTGTGGCTAAGACTACCGCGCTTTAGCGTTGTGCGAGCAGGAACCGACCGTAATGGTTAAGACTGGGTGGTCTTATTATCCTCTTTATGTTTGCCTCCCGGCCCTCTGCTTCGAAAAGTTCATGAGAACTGTCAGAGATACTCCCACACTAGGGATGGAGACTTCTAATAGTCATTAAAAAGGGCTTTTTTGCATATCTACGTAGGTGTAAGGCGGATGCGACCACTAGATGTAGGATCATGCCTTGAGAGCTTCGCTTACGAGTTCGGATTCTAAAGAATCGTACCAACGGGCGAGCGGTATTTGTCAACCTCCCACCAACCGGACGAGTGTGGCATAAAGCCTTCTTTAGGTGGGTCCGGGCACAGAGCCGAAGCCCAGACGCGCCCGGCGGCTCCAAAAATGCCTCGGACCCCATCGGCATTCCCCTAAAAAAGGGGCGCCTCAGGCGCCAGACGATAAACCCAGCCCCTCTAAGGAGGGTTAGAACCTGGAAAGACGGCCCTCTGAGGCTCGAGGATGCCGGTCAAGGCGCACCTCGACCGACTGCGACTGAAACCAGGACACACCCGACCTGATCCGTGTTTGTCCAAACACGACTGATCGAACGTGTCCCGATAAACAGTGACACAACGTCCATTAAAAAAAAAAACGGGTGAGCTTGGGTTAGGTTAGGATTTACTTGTAAAATTGGAAAAATTGTGCAATTCTTATTTGTAAATTTCAAATTTATTTTAAAGATTCATATTGTGTAAAATATTTTCCTGGTTGCTTAACATTTCTGCTTAAAGTGAAGCGTCAAAATTCAAACAAAATTTTGAATAAATATAGATTAAATAAATAAAAAATTGAATCTTATTTCTTGTATGTAGCTTTTATGTTCTCGATGCTTCACTCCTTTAAAACTAAATCTTAACGAGAGCGTCATTTATTTCTAAGAATCGAACATTTTTCATGTTCATATTGAAACTAGTTTGTATTTACATTACAATCAATATAAAATGAAATCCAAGTAAGCGATATTGTCTTAGCAACAAGAAAGACGATAATACAAACTAAAAAATCAAGGGAACTGGTTGATTGATTGGTTGTTTTTAACGGCATGTTAACTCGTCTAGGATCATTTTATACCTAGATGTTAGGGAATCGCGTTCATTGTATATTCGTATATGTTCATTTATATTTTTGCGTAGTTTATGGGGGTTGGGGGGTGCATACGATCCTATCGAATACTCTGGGTCAGAGTAGGTCCGAGAGTAATGTCAATGAAGGAGTATTCCAGACTCCCAAGATCTCTAGAATTGTAGCATCACTATCAGATGTACTTTAGTATCACACCCAGTAACTCCTTTTGTGGGTGGGCGTCTTACTCCCTGCAGTGGATTGTGGGGATTTAGGAATTAACAGTAAAACTCCCAACCGGATATTGACTCGTCGGCTGCCAGATACAAAATGTATAAACGCGTCGCCACGCATAAGGCTCCACGCATCCATCCGGTTAAAATCAGAAAAAAGAAAAATAATAAAAAGTAAAGTAGCCAATGGGAAGCGGTCGCGCCAAAATTAGAAGGATTTTGGAGTAGCGAATTTGGAGCCGGTGTAGAGAGATAAATACTCAGGTTTTCTGTGAACCGACCTCTTTTCGGGTAGTGACGCCGAACCGACAACACCGATTTTACTGTCTGGTGTTTTGGGCACCACGCTACGTCTTGGGATGTAGCGTTGGTTCGTCCATTCACCAAGTAAATAAAGGAAAGTATGGTAGAAATGTTTTCTTCTCTTATCTGTTTCTATCTTTTCTTTTTGTATATTTCTTTTGGACTTTCTTTGGGCAAGGCATTGCGCCGGCCAGTCAACGTGGGGTAAAATAATATAACCAAAATATGGAGTCAGATATCTGACGGCAACACAGTCTTGCCCTTAGCCCCTGACTACCTAAATACCTTCAAACCCCACAGGATACAGTCAGCGTATTCTAAGCCTCGCCGACTGAATGATGAAGTGAACTGAAGATAAAGAACATAGCAGTTGCTACGTAAACTATTGACAAGTATATTCCAATTAATGTCATTCTCCTTTGCTTTATTTGGTACTTAACTATTTTTACCTTGCCCAGTCGGCTGGGGCTGTAGAATACACTGACTGCAGAGGAGTAAGACCCCCAACGAGTGTCCTGTATATGACACTAAACAGTTTGATGGTGAGGTTCCAGTAATGCTGGAGCTTTGGGGAATGCGGAGTACCCCTTTATTGCCATCCTCCTAGATCCACTCTGACCCGGCGTGGTAGCACCTGATAGGGCCCTATCTATGGGTTAAATAGAACTAACGGCATACTTATGCTAAACTGAATTGTTTGATTAAACTGAATAGCTTGAAATAGAAATGTTTTTGACAATTAAACCGTACTTACATTTAAACTGCGTGCTTATGCTAAACTGAATTATTTGAAATAGAACTGTTTTTCGACATTGAAACTGTATTTACACTAAACTAAATTGTTTAACATAGAACTTTTTTTGACATTTAACTGTGTGTAAACAAAATCTGTACTTATACTAAACTGAATTAGCTGAATTAGAAATGGTTGACTAAACTGAATAGCTCGAAATCGAAATGTTTTTCACAATTAAACTGTATTTACATTTAAACTGCGTGCTTATACTAAACTGAATTATTTGAAACTGTACTTACACTAAACTGAATTGTTATATATAACTGCTTGAATATACTGAATAGTTTGAAATAGAAATGTTTTTGACAAACTGTGTACTCATGCTAAACTGACTTGTTTGAAATAGAATTGGTTATTTACATAAAAATGGATTTGACGTTAAATAACCTACAAAGGTCGATATGTCATAAAACCAAACCAAACTGTTTTTACCAATTTTTTTCCTCTGCCTTATTGATATTGCATATTTGTTAAATTTCACTTTAATGACTTCTGATAAGTTGGAATACGAAAATTTACATTTTTAAAACAACACTTCTGACTTCTTGAACTCTTACCCCGCTTTTAATCTGATTTCTTTGTTTTAATGGCATATCAACCTTTGTAGGTTATTTAATGCCAATGCCTTTCTTTTAGAAGAACAGTAGTGGTACTATTTAACCCATAGCTGGGAGGATAAGGGGGCTCATATCTTTCCCAAGGGTATTTGTCCGAAAGTGGACGTAATAGCGCGACAAGAATTCGAACTCGCTTATTACGATTCCGCAATCCAGCGCTTTAACCATTCATTACACCACGAGGACACCCCCTTTCAACCTAGACTTCCTTTTAAAAGATCTTATCAAAATTGTGACAGAATTAATGAATTAAAAATCGATAACTCTATGATAGGAGAAATCTACTTAAAACTTAATTCTTCTAATTTAAAGAAAATTATTATCATTTTTATTTTTGTAGTATTCTTATACAGTCTTCGTGGTCTGATGCCTTTTAAAAGATGAGAAACAAGAGTTTAACTCAATACTGCTAAAAATATTTTAAATCCTTAATCGTCAATTTATTTATATTATCTTTTAGTTTATTTCCACTCTTTTTAATAATACAACGAAAACAAATGGATGAAACAATTTGTTTTTGTAACTTAATTCCTCGTTTAAATAATATAGTTAAAAAAATTGGAAAAAAATTAAATTCAATATACCTTTCGTTTGTTTGTTCGGTTTAGTTGTCTTGAAATATATTACTTTCAAAATCCACATTTGGCTGATTTGTGTGTAATATCAACAGACGCGTTATTTTGTTGTCGTGGTAACTAAAAGGGAGCAGTAATTAGTTCTGCGCACATTGATAATTATAATATTATTGCATGTTTTAAAACCATGACCATGAACTTTTTTTCTGTTATCAATCCAAAATAAATGCTTATTTTTTAAAAGTTTATTGAACATATTAAACATGAGAAAAATCACCATTAAATAATTTAAAAATATACTTCTTGTCCAAGACAATAATAAAGCTAAAAAGGGGAGATAAGTGTTCCCCACCTTGTTTTATATTTACTGTAAAAACAAAATGTAAAACTAACAAAAATGAAAAAGGTAACAGATGATAAGTTTTTGTTCCAAAGGAGGAGTTGGGCGCCACCAGGCCATTGTGTTCCCAAGCAGAATGTCAAGAGCCCCTTTTTGTTTACATTTATAAAAAAAACAATAAAGAAAGTGTTTTTATTTTTTTTGGTTTTGTTTTTTTAAAGAAAAATACAAAGAAACAAGAATCTATCATCAATAAAACAAAAAAACCTTCACAGAATGATGCAAGATTATGGTTTTTTGGATTAGTGTTGTCTTCAATCAGCTGTTAATAGATCTTCTGGATTTTTTTTTTTTTTCAGATCATTTCAGTAATCTAATTTTCCATTAACTCTTAGCTCTTGAAGCCCTCCCCAGATATTCAAAGAAATTACTAACTGCAAGGAGGGGGTCTTCGTGGGGTAATGGTTAGAGTGATGGACTGCGGAATTGTAGTAAACGAGTTCGTACTCCATTCGTGCTATAACTTTCACTTTCAGGCAAATACCCTCGGGAAAGGTATTGTACCCGCTTATCATCCCAGCTATGGGTTAAATAGTACCACTACTGTTCTTCTAGAACAGAAAAGAGTTGTAGAAGATCACTGTTTCTATTTTATTTATTTGTTATTTCTATTCATTTATTCATCAGAAGAAGAAAAAAGATTGAAATATAAATTTTGGATAAATCATAAAAAATTCAATTTTAACTTTCAACTCTTTTGTCATGGACAAAAAGTATCTCATTTGTTTTTGATAATAAAATGTTTGCTTCTGTCTTTAAATAAACTCAATAAGAGAAATAAATAAATCCATCATTAAAAAAATATAAAAAAATATTTCTAACAAAGAAACAAACCTACCACGTGAGGCACTTGATTTGGGCCAGGTTGGAAAAGAGAGAAGTAATCCCAGACAATACGGCACCAAAAAGCTACCTCCCACTATTTGTCAAAAACAACTATAGAGCCCTCAATACGAACTCGGGGACCAGATTGTTAAGGCAGGAAAAGCAGCCAGTAGAAAGATTTCATCACTCGCTTCATGAATAGCCGATAAGTATTCAAACAGGCAAGAAGCTTCTCAAGAAATAAAACTAAAATCAAACAAAAGTCGACTACTGAAATTCTACGAAGTTAAACAACTGAAAGAAAATTCAACCCAAGAATTCTGCTTAAAAAATAACTTTTCAGAAGACTCAAAATTAAATGAAAAATGAAACATTTCATTGTTTGAATTTCTGAGACGAAGCTTGATGATTTTTATAATAAAGGGTTTTCGGACTATTGTCTTCATCTTTATTGTTATTTCCACAATGTTTTGGCCGATATGTCCTCCGGCTTTCTTCAGATGTTTGTCGAACTCGGGAACCTACATGGAACTTCGAACTACGTCCTTTATTGAATCTGTGGGGGTTGTTTGTAATTTGGTTATTTCAGTAGATGTGCATCCGTAATTTACGGGTATTGCTCTCTAAATTATTCCCACTGTAGGAGTGACTGAAAGTATTTATGGTCCCCAACAATTTAATGTTTCCCCACAATATTATGTTGAAGTTTGGTATATAGAATGTTTAATATTTATGCTTCTCCACAATATTAATGTTGAGGTTTGATATAGAGTGTTTAGAAAAAAGGTGGAATAGGGCATAATATAAGCACATGGATAAAGTAGTAAATGAAGGAAGATATGCAACAAATGAGTAAAAGATATAAAACGAATAAAGGTTGTAAAACGGCGCGGACAAAATGAACATTTAAAACAAGGCGACGAACAAAAACAAATTTATATTCTACAACAATAAAACTTACATTGATACTTACAAAGTATTACTAACTCGACTAACAAAATAATAGTGTGTGTATATGAATGAGTTTGAGTGTGTGTGTGTGTGTGTGTGTGTGTGTGTGTGTGTGTGTAATACAACTAAGCTACAAAAGAATTATATGTCCTTTTTTATGGTTAGAAACGGGCAGTTTCTCAGAGACTGGAAAGCGTCTCATAGTCATTGTATATGAATGTCTGCGAGGCCCATCCATTGTGTTGCTTTTGTCTACTGTTGATTCACGCTGAAGGGAGTGTGTTGCTGCTGCGAAGAAATTTGGTAAAAGAGAACAAGGGTGTTTGAAGACGACGTATTTATAGAAAATACACGTCTTGTAGGTGGCTCAAAAACGCAGGACTTGAATTTACGCGCGGACGTAGTTTTAGACATGTCACGTGGTTCTCCTGGCCAATGGTTTTCCGAGACTGAATATGTGAGCGTCCGCCATCTTTGTGGGAACAAGTGGCATACCGCCCAAAATAATTTATAGAAGTGTAAAGTCCTATACCACCACAAATACAACACAAAACTTTACAATCGCGCGAAAGAAATGGAATAGAACACAACGAACATTAAACAACAAGCAATTTAATATGCATATAACAGAATATGAAAACAAACAAAATACATGATGTGTAAATGGCCTTTTGGAAAATAAAGTTTGGCAAGAAGAAAAGAAATTTGTTTAAGGATGTGTGTATGTTCATGTTAACGGAGTCCGTAAATAAGTCGTTCTTACTTACATTAAGTTCATAGCGGGTTTTATGATTGTGGCAACAGCGTGTCGCGTTGATGAAAGGAAGTTTGTCGAGTTTTTCTTTTGGATGTGATTCGCGGCCATGTGAAGATAGGTCATGAACTTTAATTGAGGAAGGAAAGGAATTTGCCGGACACAGTATCGGCTACTGCTTTACTGGCTTAGTCGCTTGTCTTCGTCTGTGTGTAAGTTTTCGTTTGTGTTTTCGTGTAAGTCTGTGTGTATGGCTCCCTAACTCTGTGTTACTTATATCCTACAGGTGGATCAAAGAATCGTCCTAAAATTTTGGCGCGTAGACATTTATTGACCAATCAGATTTGTATTTTACTATTTTATTTTCGAGCCTAAATATTTTCTGTTACTTCACTTCCGATACTATTTTTCTAGAATGTTCTATTCTATGTTTTTAGCTGATTGGTTGAAAAATATAAAAATGTAACTTAAATGCTAATGCGGTTTTGATCCTAAATTTCTAGAATGTTCTTAAGTATGTTTTTATTGCTTATTTTAAGACTAGAAAAATGTGTATCCTATAAATCCACGGGGTCGCCCGTTCTGATTCTGTTAACTATAACCGGGTATAAGTGTTAAGAATTCCTCTATTGTTACAGGATTGAACCTGAAACATCCAGATGATTGTTTCCTTAGAAGCTTAGGGAACGAATGCCTATAACGATTACACTATGTATCCTGCTGGACAGTTTAGAGTGAAGTTTTGGGACTGAGAAACATAATTTTCTTACTTGACTAGGATTACAACTATTATGTATGATTTATTACTTGTGCTCATATTCAGATATTTTTTTAATCTAACCTTTTTAATTATCGGTTCCCATATTATATTCATCTCTGTACTTGGTCTACTTAACAGATCATTGTAGCCCAACGTATGTGCTGATTCTTTAAGGCATATAATCCTCCAGTGTTCTCTATAAATTATTTCAACTTCATCCCATAAGGGCAGATGGTTTCCTTCTTCCTTCCATATATGGCGTTGGTTCCCTAAGCTTCTAAGGAGACAATCATCTGGAGGTTCCAGGTTCAACCTTGACTGCAGGCAAGTAACAATACAGGAATTCTTAACACTTGTACCGAGTTATGGTTAAAGGAATCTGTTGTGTTCTGGTTAGTGAACACAAGTTGTAAAATAATAAGACAAACCACAATATGTGAGGAAAATAGTTATATTTACAAGAAAGGGTATTTACAAGAGAGAGACGGTTAGTAATAAGAACATAGGATTAGTGATAGAGTAAGGATATACTTCAACAATAGGAAAGGCTCTTCTGGTCTGACTCGTAGGCTTGTACTTCCCAGACTGATCTCCGCTACTGCCATATATGGCAGATGGAACAGCTCATTATGCTGAAAAGGTAGGTGATACCCAACAGAATCAGAACAAGCAACCCCCATGGATTCAATAAAGGACTTAGTTCGAAGTTCCGTGTAGGTTCCCGAGTTCGACAAACACCAGAAGGCCAGAGGACATATTGGCCGAAACATTTTGAAAATAACAATAAAGATGAAGACAATAGCCCGAAAACCCTCAATAATGAAACATTTCGACGAAACTAAAAAGAAAAAATACTCAAATTCAAAAAATTTTCTGGACACTCTCTCAGATAAGTTCCCACAAATTACACTAAAATTTGCAAAGCTTCATCTTTTCTATCCCTTTCTTTCTTGTTTCTTTTGTATAAAATTCCTTTTTAAAACATTATTGTCGGCGCTATCTTTTTGAATTAGAATCCGAACTAGAGAGCGACGGAACTTACCATTTATATTAAAATTTAACTGGGTGTGTTTTTAGGGGGTTTTAGAAAAAAAACCTAAAAACACACCCAGTTAAATGCTAAATTTGGCTTTAATATCATTCTCTTCATATTGAATTTTACCCTAATTTTTCTATAAAAAAAGAAAATCAAGAAATGAAATTTCAGATTTGTTATATTTTTAAAATATACAAATAAAAAAAATTAAGTTACTTACTCACATTTATATGCACATTGTGTGATTTAAAAGGTGGTTAATAGTAATAATAATTGACTCTAGAAAGGATATTTAGTCATGTCCCTTACCCACTTAGGTCTAATATTAGCATGAGCATATTCAATGATATACTAACACTGAATAGATGGAAAAAAGACAACATAAGCTGATATACACACATAAAACATTTAATGTATATATGTTGTATAACCATGATACAACTATCAACTATACGTATACATATACATACGGAAACAAAATCAACAATAATGACGACTTCAATGAACGAACGAACACACTTCTTTAGAAAAATATACCTCTCACACTTTATTCTCGAAAGGGTTGCGAAAGGGTTGATGTTGGTTATGTGTGAGAGGTGAGTTGGAGACGGAACAGACTGCAACATATTGACCCCAAGTTCCTCTGACTATAGCAGCACTTCTTCCTCATTCTGCTGCATCTTATCTCCAACTGGAACGGCAACTCGAACTGAACTCACTCGAACTAACTTCCGCCTCGAACTGAATCAAGCCGTCTATGGCACCTGGTTATATAAATTTTTTGATGTCCACCTGCTTCCTATGGGCGTACGCATCTGCACCGAATTCAACCACGTCCACAGGTCAAGGTGATATTCCAATATCTTCGACCGGATGCACCTGTTTCTTGATTGACGGCTCGGTCGAGGGTCAATATGTTACAATCATCCCGTACTTATTTTTCAAAATTTCACATGTGGAATTTTTCTTCACGTCCGTCTCCATCCCCCTCACACACATATTTTACAAATACAGCTCAGGGACAACAATAGCAGAAAAAAATGCAAAAAGAAATTACTTGAATCACAGCAAAAATAAAAAAAACAAAAATCTTAATTAGAAGGCGACCTTCTCACGATGTAACACTTGCCCAGGCTAATTATCATCTAAATTTATTTCTTACTATTCTTTGCGTGGTTGGCTATCTTGACATGCATGCATCACAGTACAATACGAATGCATCTTTCATCTTCCCAAACACAATAGGGCCCTCTGCAATTCCTTGAAGAACCTTAAAACCATAAAAGGTCCATACTCTGATCCTGGTCACAAACCTAGGGACCCTGATCATTCCAGCAATACATTTCGCCTGGATTCATTATGACCACACTCCAGTCCTTCGCTCCACAGTAACTGGAGGATTCCACCAACTAAAGAACAATATCTTCAAGGCCTAAAACATTCCTTATAAATCCACAAAAATCACGGCCCAAAACAATGCATCACAATTCTAAAAAAATAACAATACATCCAAATGTATCACAATCTGACACGCATGCAATAAACCACCTAAAATAGACCCCGCAAAATATTTATTAGCAGTGTGTTACTCATTTTTTCATTATTAAGTTTCTGTTACCGTGCCTATTGGTCTGTAAACCCTTGAGGAACATGCTTTACCTGATCACACCCTCGCCGGGTTGCTTTTCAATTTTATCAGGAACCCTCGTGGCTACCAAGATATAGGCACCTCGCCTTTTCCAGATTCGTTTCACTTCGCCAAATCACGCACGAATCTAAAACATCATCGTGACTGAAAGACTCAGACATCATCCACAAAATATTGGAGCAGGCCATTCCTTTCTTTCCTTTATTCTATCAACTTGGAACTCCAATTTGAAAATACTGGCCACCACAGGCCTTCAACAAATCCATGGGACGGTGAATTCTTCAATAGAATTACCTATTACCGTATGCCCAAAACAATCTGTAACACAACTTCCATGAATCTTTGTCCTAATCTCGAGTCAGTCCACGATTCGCTCAAAAACAGAAACCTAAAAAAAATATTTCCTATTCCACGAAAACCCAATATTCTAAAAAAATTTAGAATCAACATAATTTTAAAATCTTCATAACCTAATATTAAATCCCCTGTTAATGGTTTTCGTCAAATTTCATAATATGAAACAGAAAAAAAAAGTTCTAATGTCGCCTTTCTTCTAATTTTTCAACTATTCTGAACAAGTCAAAACAATATTACAATATGTCTACAATCAAAGTTCCAAATGTTCAGCTTTTTTCTTTTTTTTTTTTTCTTTATGCTGTGTTCAACAGTATTCAAGTTTCTTTTCTTTTCTCTTTCTGTCTCTTTCCATTGTCTTGTCGTCCATTTTCCTTTTCTTTTTTCTTTTTTTTTTATAATAAATTGATCATTCACTTTTTTTTCAAACCTTATATCTGCTTCTCTCTATCTTTACCTTAATATAATAACTATAGGTTCGTGCCTCCCCGTTTATTCAATTTCTAACAAATATTTCCATAAAAAAAGCATGGTTCATTAATCAAACTTTTTCAGCAATATTCTTTCTTCTTTCAGCAAGTATCTCTACAAAAGCATGGCTCGTATCCAGCCATCATTTCTTCATTTTTACTTGTTCCGAACACGACAACACAATACTAGTTTCTTGCTTACTTCTAAAGATGAGTTAAAATATCCCGGGGCTCTTTCCTAAACAACCCCAACTTTTATCCATTCGGCCAACAACATTTCCCTCTCAAGAACAATTCAAAACCGAGTCCACAAATTTTCCGGTACATACAACGAGATCGTCAAGATTTTGCACATATACTTAATTCTCTAATCTCCAAACCCCTGTTTCAAATTTCAAAAATAGCCTTTTCAAAAACAAAAATCAAACCCCATTCCAGGGGTAATTCCACTAAGCAGTCAGTACTTTAATACCACAAGATTCTCAAATCCATTCTAAGGAGAATTCACAAAATATCCAGTACGACAAATTTTCTCGAATTTTCTCGACCCCTCTCTGGGGGGGGGACCTCCACAAAACCTGGTATGGCTTCTACCAGTAGGGAAAATATTCGAATGAGCAATTTGCTTGCAGTCTTTTAAGTGTTTCTCTTTATTTTTCTTTTTTCTGCTTTTCGTTGTTGGTCTTTTCTTCTTTCTTCCAGCATGTTGCATTTTTCCTTTGTTCTTTTTTTCTTTTTTCTCGATTTTTCTTCTCGTGCCTCGTTCGTCTTCGAAGTGTTGCATTCTGTTTCCGATTCTCTCTTCGGCCGTTTCTTTGATCGTCTACTCTCAGGTTCGAAACCATGCCATGGTGGGCATGCCTGACCTTAGGCACCAAATATGAGCATGTTGTATAGCAATGATACAACTATACGCATACATATACATACGGAAACAAAATCAACAATAATGACGACTTCAATGAACGAACGAACACACTTCTTTAGAAAAATATACCTCTCACACTTTATTCTCGAAAGGGTTGGGAAAAGGTTGATGTTGGTTATGTGTGAGAGGTGAGTTGGAGACGGAACAGACTGCAACATATTGACCCCAAGTTCCTCTGACCATAGCAGCACTTCTTCCTCATTCTGCTGGACTGCTTAACTGGGGTCCCGAGAGCCCAAGCCCTCTGTCTGGACTGGTTCTCGCTCTGGCATCTTATCTCCAACTGGAACTGCAACTCGAACTCCAACTGCAATTGCAACTCGAACTGAACTGACCTAAGCCGTCTGTGGCACCTGGTTATATAATTGTTTGACACCCACCTGCTTCCTGTGGGCGTACTAATTCAACCACATTCACAGGTCAAGGTGATATTCCGATATCTTCGACCGGATGCACCTGTTTCTTGATTGACGGCTCAGTCGAGGGTCAATATGTTACATATATATACAAAACATATAAGAAATATTACAAGAATATACAAATGTATCCCAACAGTTGAAATGGGCACATTGTTTCATGAACAAGTGGTAAATAAGAAGAGGTACCAAAAATGGTAAAAAGTCTTATTTGTCTTCTTTGATGGGCAAAACTATGTAGACCTTATGTTTCAATACCAAGGCAAGACAAAGTCTGTTGCTGGGGTTTAAAACAGAATCCCTCCTCTGTTCAACAAACAAAGAAAAAAAACAGGCACATCTACAGTCAAAGCTGGGATGAAAAGAGAAGGCATCTTTACTGTTCAAAGAACAGAGACAAGAAATGATTTTTGTATTCTCATGTGACCATGATGTCCAAAAGCACACACCCAAATCCAAGGGAAGGCAATTATTTATTGTTTACCTACACCAGTTTCAGGGCAGAAATAACAAAGCAATTTACTTGTTTAAAAAAAACAAGAAAACTATCACTAAAACAATAACTTATTTATATATATTAGAAAGACTCAGATTGACAAAAGCAAGCAGGAGACACAAGCAGGAAACTCAATGTGCTGCAAAGACCAGAGGTCTTAGCAAACACATGTGCTCCAACTGGCAGCTAAGAGAAAAAGAAATGTTCAGTCAGTTGAGGTATGTCAAGGGAACTAAGGAAGAATTTCTCTTTGGTGCCAGGAAGACCCTCTTTTTAGGTATGCACTAATTTTGCTTCCCGTTAGAGGCCTCCTGGAAGATTGTTATTTTTGTATTTATTCATTTTATTTTGTATTTATTTCATTTTTTCCTGTTGTTTCTTTTTTCCTATTTAATTCCCACAAGAGATACTTGTCATTGCCCAAAGAAAATGATAGTTTAGTCTGGTTTCTTGTTTAATAGAAAATGTCACTTATGAGTTCATCCTTACTTCTCCAGCAGTGCCGAATATGTCTTCTTAGGATGGTTTATGAGATGGGAGGGAAATATTCATATAGCTATTGTTTTGCTGCTTCCAAGATTTGTTCAAAACAATATCATTGTTATGTAGTTTCCATCTTGCTTTTTCTCCAGACATTTCATTAGAGTTTAAGTGGTGCAACCATTCAATAGTACAGACATGGCTACAGCTTGGAAAAATTCCTATTTTATTTTGTCAGAGATATCAGATTTCCATATGGTCAATAATCTGTCAATAGTAGTCCATGCTTTTCCAATATGTATGTTGACATTGGTTTCACTAGATGAGATATTGCTATTAAGGTATGTGAATGGATTTGCGACTAATTTCAAAATAAAATACAATCATTATATATAATTGTAATAGAATGTACATAAATCGATGTTGCTTTCTTTGCCCAATCGACTGGGGCGGTAGAATATATCAACTGCATCTCTGCAGAGGGGTTAGACTCCACCCAATAAGTGTCCTGGATATGACACTAAACAGTCTGATGGTGAGGTCCCAGTAATGCAGGAACTTTGAGGAATGCTGAGTACCCCTTCATTGCCATTGTTCCCTGGTCCATTCTGGCCTGGAGTGGAGGCACCTAATAGGGTCCTATCTATTGGTCAAATAGAACTAAACTGTGTTCTTATGCTAAACTGAATTGCTTGAAATAGGACTGTTTTGACAATTAAACTGCGTGCTTATGCTAAATTGAATTGTTTGAAATGGAACTGTTTTTTGTATGCTAAACTGAATTGTTTGAAATAGAACTGTTTTTGACATTAGAACTGTACTTATGCTAAAGTGAATTGTTTGAAATAGAACTATTTATATGTATGAAAATGGATTTGGCATTAAATAACCTACAATGGTTGATATGCCATCAAACCAAACCAAACTAAACTGTGTACTTATGCAAAATTTAATTGCTTGAAATGGGACTATTTTAACATTTACACTGCGTACTTATGCTAAAATGAATTTTTTGAAATAGACCTGTTTTGATAGTTGAACTTCATACTTTTGCTGGACTAAGTTGTTTGAAATAAAACTGTTTATATGTATAAAAATGGATTTGGCATTAAACAGCCCACAAAGGTGGATATGCCATAAAACCAATCCAAACCAAATATTGCTTTCTGTTTTATAAACATCTTAAGATAATTTCTACCACTCTTCAATGTTAAATAATATATATAATCAATGTTGTTTAGAGTTTCCTTGTTTTTTTTTTACTTCCTATAAGAAATCTAATTTTTTATTAAAAAAAATCAATGATATTTATATAATGTATAGATATCTATCATAATTTATGGGAATTGAAAAAAAAACATTTATTTAAAAAAAAGATTATTCAAGATTTATTTTCATTTTTGTTTTCAACTTATTAATGGTTTTAAAATTAATTATAATTTTATATGTTTTAAAATTTTATATAATCTTTTAACTTTATTTATTTTTTGTATTTGTTATTAGATAAAACTGATTAACCAAAATGTCTAAAACATAAATTTCAAAATTAACTCATTATACCCATCATTTTTATAAAGTTGGACATAAAGAATTAGAAATTACATGGTATTTCTAAAATGATTTGGTTTGAGTAAAATAACAGCATGTCCAAAAGAATGGAAAAGCTACAAGTTAGACATCTAAGCATCAACTGCAGAAATTTTTATAATACTTAAAATAATTGCAAAAATTTTTATAGTACTTAAAATAATTGCAAAAATTTTTATACTACTTAAAATAATTGCAAAAATTTTTATAATACTTAAAATAACTACAGAAATTTTTATGATATTTAAAATATCTGCAGAAATTTTTATAGTACTTAAGATAACTGCAGAAAATTTTATAATATTTAAAATAATTGCAAAAATTTTTATAGTGCTTAAAATAATTGCAAAAATTTTTATAGTACTTAAAATAATTGCAAAAATTTTTATAATACTTAAAATAACTACAGAAATTTTTATGATATTTAAAATATCTGCAGAAATTTTTATAGTACTTAAGATAACTGCAGAAATTTTTATAATATTTAAAATAATTGCAAAAATTTTTATAGTGCTTAAAGTAATTGCAAAAATTTTTATAGTACTTAAAATAATTGCAAAAATTTTCATAATACTTAAAATATCTGCAGAAATTTTTATAGTACTTAAAATAATTGCAAAAATTTTTATACTACTTAAAATAATTGCAAAAATTTTTATAATACTTAAAATAATAGCAAAAATTTTTATAATACTTAAAATAATTTCAAAAATTTTTATAGTACTTAAAATAACTACAGAAATTTTTATAGCATTTAGAATAATGAGTTGAAATGTAACAAAGGAGCAAATTTTTGTTGTCACTTTTAAAATTGATTATACACAAAATAGCAACATATTTTTCTTTATTTCTAAAAATATTTAAAAGCTTTAAGTCAGCCGAGGTTATAGAATACACCATCTGCATCTCTCCCGAGGGGTAAAACCCCCAACCCCAACAAATACCCTGGATATGACCTTGTGTCATATCCTGCCTGAGCGGAGGGGTTGGTAAATAGTACCCTGGATATGACACTAAAGAATCTGATTGCAAGGCTACAGCCTTGGAGATTTGGAGAACGAGGAGTACCTCTTCATTGCCATTGCTCCCAGGTTCACTCTGACCAGAATGGTCACACTTGATAGTGTCCTATCTATGGGTAAAATAGAACAAACTATGTGTGCAAACAAATAATTGATGTTAAATAGTGACTGTTATATAGCAAATTGGCCATTAGCCTAATGAGTAGAGTGTCCGCCAATGGTCCAGAAGACCACAGTTCAATCCCAGGTCTAGTCATGCTAAAGACTCAAAAAAACAGTACTTGATACCGCTTTGCTTAACACTCAGCATTATAAGGTAAGGATCAAGTGTAGAGTAGAGCAATCCAGGGAATGGAGTAGCGCCCCCCTCTACATCTCAGTGTAGTAGCTATTGAAAAGGGAGCCTTTGGGTTACCCTCAACTAAAGTCGCTAACTTTACTTACTTTACTTATATAGCAATCATCATCATCATGTCGCGCTGGTAGCACGGATATCCCTGACCCTCTCTCGCCACTCCTCCCTATCGTTCATCGCCCTAGGCAGGTCTTCAGGACAACATCCCGTATCCTCACATAGCTGCTGAATGTATGTTCGTGCTGGTCGTCCTGTTTTTGCACGGCCATGTGTGGGGGTCCATAAGAGTACATCTCTTATGAGTTCGTCCCTGCTTCTCCAGCAGTGTGTACAAAAGAGCCCATGTTCATTTAAGAATGTTATCTACAAAATGTGTTTACAAATCTTATATATATATATGTTTAAACAGGATTTGGCATTAAAAAACCTACAAGGGTTGATTTGCCATAAAATCTAACCAAACTAAAAGCTGTTTTTTTTTTCATTTTATTGTTTCAAAAAGGTTTTGCTCATGTTCATGTTCAAGCACAACATTTTGGATATGACACTTGTGCATCTGATGGTGAGGCTCCACTTCTGGAGATCTGGGGAGTGTGGAGTACCCATTCAGTACTTCCAGGTCTACTCTGACCCAGAGTGGTATGATCCGTTAGGGTCTAATCTATAGGTCCAATAGATCTGTTTAAAAATCATTTGTATTTGATAGGACCATGAGCAAAAGTAAAATAAAGAATTAAGAAAGTACACAAAAAATGTAAATGTAAACATACAATGAATGTGATTCCCTAACCTCTAGGCATAAAATAATCCTAGATGAGTTGAGATTTATTCTAAAACACAGAATATACATTGTTGTTCCTCAGGGATCAGTACTGGGGCCTTTGTTTTTAATATTAATAAACAATTTACCTAATGATATTGTTTTTAATATTAATAAATAATTTACCTAATGATATTGTTATGGTACCTACCTTACGGACTATAATGTACTCTTCCTATTACTACGAATACCAGGAGAATATTCATCGCAGTGTTAAGTTCTCTCCAGCCAAACACATTGGCAGTCAGACTGACGTTCAACACTCTTTTACCTATGCTGTATTTATACTTTCATTCAATATACTTGTTTCATGTAATCCTGAGTTTGTGTCTTTCTTCCGGACCTTTTACTGGTCCACAACAGATATAAAATCAGAAATAAAACTATTTGCTGATGATGTCAAACTACTTGTTAGACCATTATCAAAAGAAACATCACAAATGAATCAAAATGAATTGTTATATTAGGCAGATATTTTGAAATTAAGATTTAATATAGAAAAATGTCACATCCAACATATTGGATCCCAAAACATTAAAGTTGAATATAAATTAAGCAAAAGAGAAATCAAAAAAGTAAATGAAGAGGTTGGCTTGGATGATAGATTTAAAGCTGAAAACCATATTTTGTCGATTGTATTTAAAGGCAAATAGAATCATTGGTGGGATAGTTAGAAATTTTATTTCAAGGGGAGTAAATGTTGTTTTAAAACTATATAAAACCTTAATAAGATCTCATAGAGCTCCATGGAAATTGGAGTGTAATATTGAGATTAGAGGGCATACAAAGAAGAGTGACAAAAAAAAATAAAAAAGTAAAAGATTACAGTTATAAGGAGAGATTAGAAAAATTAGGGCTTAACTACATTACTAAAAAGAAAAATGAGAGTTGATCTAATTGAAACTTTCAAAATAATCAATGAAATTTCTAATTATAGTGAACATTTTTTCTATATTCCTCCTCAAACTGGAAATTTACTGCCAAGACAAGTATTAAAAACTAAGTCTTCGAACCAACTGAATTTTTTTGCTAATGGAGTAGTATATTTCTGAAACTAATTGTCTAATCAGATCAATAACAGTAATAGAGTAAAAAATATTAAGATTAAATTGAATGATTTCAGAAAAAATGAAAAGAATTTAAGATGGCTTTTTTGGGAACTATCAAATGAACTATTTAGAAGAATTTGATTTGTATATAGATATTATATTAATCATGTATATGTTGTGTGCAAAGATTTTTTTAAGGTTCATGTGAGACAATAGTAAAAAAGTGAGATACCTTTGGAGGCATAACAATTAATAATAATAATGATCATAATATGTATGAATCCAATTATTCTCCCTCCAGCTATGGGTAAATAGTAGGGCAGACTAGGTTCTTCAGCCTTGGTGAGGCAACTAGTCTAGAAGGAAAACTCTGAATTCAAACCTGTTAAACTCTGCTTAAAAATTGACCTTGTGTCATATTCTGCCCGAGCGGAGGGGTTGGGTAAATATGATAATAATGATCATAATAAAGTTTCTTGAAACCAAGCTTTGCAGTAGAAATCTCATCAAAAGGATAAACACCTGAGCAGTCTCCTTTTAAAAATAATAAGGACCATTCCTAAAATAGACGAGGGAGGAACACAAGACAAGAAAGTAGATGACAATGGCCAAAGCTTTACATTCAAGAGATGACATAGACAGAAGAAGAAAGAGCATTTGCCAGTATTGAGGATGGTGTATATGTATCAATACAAGGACTCAAAAACTACACTAAAAAGAACAAACAAAGATTAATTACAGCAGCCAATAACAGCACTGACAACATAAATACAGACAGAAAAACAATAAAAAAAATTAGGAAACAGAAATGGGAAGAAAACTATCTGCATAGATATTTGAAGTGACAAACAGGAGAAATTGAACACAAAAGACATGGATATGGCTACGAAAGGAAATCTTAAGAGAGAAACTGAATCTCTTCCGAATTTTCTTCTTCAAAACAACGCCATAAGAACCAATCATATTATTATAATATGCAACGGATTATCAAGTGTAAGTTATGTGAAGAAAAAAAAATTAAACTTAAGGGTATAGTATGCATATGCAGTAAACTAGTACAAAAGGAGTACAAGAGTAGGTATGACTGGGTGAGAAAGGTGATCCACAGGGAATTGTACAAGAGATTGAAATTTGGCCATACTACCAAATGGTATATGATCAAAAAAAGAGATGCATGAAATAGAGAAAGAGGTGCTTAAAATTCTCTGGGATCTTGATTGGTTTGGTTTTATGGCATATCAACCATTGTTGGTTATTTAATGCCACATCCTGTTTTTATATACATATTAAATATATAATTTGTAAACATCTTATGTAGATACACATAGTTAAATGATCAAGCAGTTCTATTTCTAATAATTCAAGTAAGCAAAATCATTTGTTTGCACTCAGTTTAAATGTCAAACAGTTCTATTTGACCCATAAATAGAACCCTATCAGGTACTAGCACACTGGGCCAGAGTGGACCTGGAAACAATGGCAATGAAAGGGTACTCCACATTCTCCAAAGCTCCAGCATTACTGGAGCCTCACCATCAGATTGTTTAGTGTCATATCTAGGACACTCATTGGGGGTCTTACTCCTCTGCAGAGATGCAGTTGGTATATTATACAGCCCCAGTTGACTCGGCTTTAGGATTTTGAGATACAAATGGATCACCTAATCCTGTCCAGAAGACCAGACCGAGTGTTAATTTAAAAAAAAAAAAAAGAGCAAACTTGCCATCTAGAGGATTTTGTCATCACAACAAACCACAGAGTGAAAATAAAACAAAGCAAAAATATATGAACCTTGCCAAAAAACTAAAAATGCTGAGGAACATGAGGGTGACAGTGACACCAATTGTAATAGGTGCACTTGGAATGGTCCCAAAAGGCTTGGAAAAAAGACTGGAGGAATTGGAAATCAGAGGAAGAATCAAGCCCATCTAGATGACAGCTTTGTTGAGATCAGCTGGAATACTTAAATGAGTCCAAGAAACTTGCTATTACTCATACTTTAGTGAAAGACCAACTAATGCTGATGTGAAAAACTCACAAAGCATAAAATGATATGTTGTTGTTAATACAACATCATTGTTCTTGTATCTATTATGTACAAAGAAAGAATATCTAATCAATTGCAATTCTTTTATAAATTTGGGAACCCAATATTCAGACACATATCTAAACCACAATTCCTCTATAAACTGAGGGGGTGTCCTCTTGGTGTAATGGTTAAAGTGATGGATTGCGGAATTGTAGTAAGCAAGTTTGTATTCCAGTCGTGCTATTACGTTCACTTTCTGGCAAATACCCTTGGGAAAGGTGTGAACCCCCTTATCCTCCCAGCTATGGGTTAAATAGAACCACTATTGTTCTTCTAGGAGAATGTCTTAGGCATTAAATAACCTAGGAAGGTTGATATGCCATTAAAACAAAGAAACCAAACCATCTATAAACTGAATGATTAAATGAACAAATAAAAAGTTATAATTCTTACCGATGAAAAGTTATAATTCTTTACACACAATAATTATATTTGTAATGTAAATTAAATTTGTACATTATTGTGTTGCAGAAATAAAAGATATTGTAAGCAAAATAAGTAAAGTTGACGACCATAATCGAGGGCTGTAACACTATGTAGGTGGTCCGCCAAGCAGACGATCCCTTTGACTGTTTTGGCGCAAAACCAGACAAAGGGTTTGGACTCAAGATCTCGACATGACTGGAAGTAGGAAGGGAACGCCAGTCAGAGAGTGAGACAAAGGGATGGAGAAGGAGGCAGTTGGCGAAGGGTGACGAGAGTGGCGAGTCGACACCGGACAGCAGAAGTGACCAGTTGGCATGAGAGAGAGTCCAAACCAGTGAAAGAAAACCGGTCAAGATGGGTTGGCATTCCTAGTAGCTTTGTAGAAATTTCGCTAGAAATCCACGCTAACGTTAGTCTACATATGCACAAAGGGAAAGCAATGTTACATAACTCCTCTCTTGCACCTTGAGTTAACCCAAGTATTTTGTTCTTTGTTCTTTCCTCCCACTCCCTTGATTGTATTTCTTGTAGCCATGAAGAAATGTGCAATGCCCCTATCAGAACCACTAGTTGATCACTGGCTGTAAAGAGAAATGGTTTAAAGAAGTTGATGTATTCAGGGGGCCGAGGGGGTATTGTCACAGGGCGACCAGAAGGTTCTCTTTTAAATAGGTACAACAACGAGGTGGGGGGCGATTCCTTCCCCCGGATTGCTCTACTTTACCCTTGATACGTACCTTATAATGCTGAGTGTTAAGCAAGGAGATATTGTAGTAAGATTTATTCAGCCTTATTCATAGAGAGAGTGGGCAAAATTCAATTGCTTGCCTGATGATCAAATGAGAGAAGTAAGAGAAAGAACATAGGTAGAAATAGAAAAGATATTGGAAATTATTTACAGAGTCACTTTTATGTGCCCTGTGACTGGCTAAAAAACAACCAATCACAATCCGCTATCAGCACATCTGCTGTACCCCCACATGTGCACGCGTTTTTCAAACTAACATCCCTCTTTCTTCCTTTGATGCCAATGATGTAACATGGAATCTTGACTCCTGACAAAACAGGTGACAGCAAGTAGTGAGGTTGATACAAAGATTATCCTATGAGGATACTCTACACACATGGGGACCCAGAATTCTCCTGCTTCAAGCCTTTGAATCTGAAAGGACCAGCCACAAAAACTACATGGAACTGAATGAACTGTTACCAAGACGAATGCTATAGTCTGCAGAAAACACCTCTTTTTACAATTTTTCTTTTCTTCTTTCTTAATCTTTCTCTAAATATAAACCTTTTTTTCAACCGAATTGTTGTCGTATTTTCTTTTCTTTCACATCTTGTACTACAGTAAGCCTTATTTTTCCTTACACTTCAGATGTAGATTTTGTCTTATTCTAAACGGGTAAAATCCCAACAAAGAACATGCAAACAACACCATCATGAAAAGACAACAAATTACTTGCAACAATTACAAAATGGAAATTTATTATCTGAGAAGAAATGGATAAAATGTTTAAACTATTTTTTGTGAGCAGGCTTATGTGTGCAAGAATGTCCTGGAAAAAAAAAAGTATTTTTGTAGAAAGAAAATCTTGTATATGAACATAATAGAATTGCTTACTCAATAAAAATCTTGCTTTGTTTGTCCTGCTGTATGGCTTGTCTACGAGTGAATGTATATCTGCCAGTGTTCTTGTGTGTGTGGCAGCAAACTGTAATTGACTTGTCGGATATATTGATAGTTGGTAAATAGTAGACAATATATGTTGTAAGACAAGTCGCTGTCAGCTGCAGTCTGTTATGCCTTCTTGATGGTCTGCTGTGATCAGCTATGGTTGAAACATGCTGTTTTTGGAACCATATGGTTTATTTACAATTAGTTCTGCGTGTGTTCAATTTTCCTTCCAAAATTAGTGCTCTAATGTCCATAATTAGTTCTATTTTTAGACGATGCAAGGTTTACTTTCGTTTATTGTTTTTTCTTTCCTCTTTTTTAAGGGCACAACAACTGCATGGTGTTATTTTGATATAATACACACTGACACAGGCAATGTGGGGTATCTCTGCTAGTATAATATAAACTAAACAGAAAGGGAGATCGTAAAGAAAACGAGATACCAAAAAGTGAATAAAGGTGTATATATAGAAAGTTTGTTCGCTGGTATATGTGTGAAGTTAATAAAAAAAAGCCATGAAAGTTTGTGAGAAACTCAAGCATTTCAGGATAGTCTCTCTAGTTGTTTAAATATGTATGTAAGTATGTAAGCTTACGTAAGTGTGTATAGTGTATTATTATATAGTGTCGTGATCAATGAATCACGAGATCCACAAGAACGGACGTCCGAGAAGAACATAAACATACGTCTGATTACTAGTGAGAGAAACAACTCAAAAAAGGAAGAAATTTGCGGGCTTTTGTTTAAACGCCTGGAGAGTTGCCATAGCAACAGATAGTGTTGCCATCTAGCGAACTTTGAGGATAAGTAAGGACAGATAATCCATACCGAAGAGTGGCAATAAAAAAAAGGGTAGATAACCGAAGACAGTTTTTAGTTGAGGTTCAGGGTTTTGACTTACTTGAGCGGTTAATTCATTTTTTTGATAACTAAATTTTAGTATTGTACTTAAATACGGCCATTTCAATAATGATAGTAATAAAAATTTAAGTTTATTTGAACTTTAATTCAACCTCACCTTTACAACAACCCAAAATCTTTGTATTCTTCACTGAAGTTAGTGGGTCAGTTAATTTGAGCCTTGTTTTTTTTATTTTCTCACATAAATAGGATAACTTTTATGTAAGAAAATAAAAAATTAGTGATTAAAGTTTTTTTTAATAGAAAATAGTAGTAAACAACAAATATGATTATTATGTTACGTATACATTTATATTATATAATCAATGATTTTCTTTTGAAAAAATAAAGAACTTGCTATGACAAAATAGAAAACACTAAACATCAATTCAACTCTACGTTATTCATCAATGATAAATATTTTAACATTAAAGTTGTATAAAGTTTTAAAATATTTTTAAAACAATAACACAAAACAAGAAACATGAATTATAGATAAATGTTATTGTTAATATACTAAACAGATTTATGATTGTATTTTATTTTAAATTACATATCAAGTCATTTACGTTTTCAAAATCTTAGTGCAACCGAAACGTCTACTCCGGACGATCCGGCTACCAACTGTTCTTATTCTCATGAAAAAAAGGTTTTTCTCTTATGTATTTGTTTTGTCTCTGATTAAAAAGAAAAAAGATAATAGGAACTCTTGCAATGTAGTGCACAAAGTTAATTGTAAGCATAAACAAATTTTGAATGATTCAAAAGGAAAGAACAAAAAAAAAAAAAAAGAAAACGTGTTTTTCCCCTCTTCCTATCCCACCTGTTCTGTTGCATTTAAAAACAAAATAAATAAGTTTTGATAATGAGTTTAAAAAAAAGAAGAAAAATATGACATATTCAACTTGTGGATATTTCATTTTATTTATTTATTCACTTATTTTACAAAACCTGATAAATTTTTAAATTGTCATAACGATTAGTGATTGATTGACATAAAAAAGGAAAAAAACAGGAAGTAATATTCAGCAAGTTTTATGTTGTGAAAATTAAAAACAGAATTTTCAATGAATTATAAAATTCTTCAAAAGTGATAAGATCATCCAACTTTCCAAAAAATAAGTCAGTTTTATCTTAACTGAAAAGAGTTTTTTTGTTGTTCTTTTTTTTTAAGTTTAACTATTTTTAAAAAATAAATTTTTGATATAACAATTCTGATGATATAGTTTCTTGCTTCAGTTGTTCACATGATGTAATGCACACACTCATACCTCTAGAGTGTGTATTGTAGACAGTTTAACGAAGCAAGATATCAGAGGAATATGCTTTTACGATCACAACTGCTTCTGTAATTTATGTATGGAAACAATGTAGGGAAGTTAACGGTAAGATATTTTATGGAGATATTTTATATGTTTTAAACCTATTTTCGTTGTTCTTTGAGCTGTGTATCTCTTTAGTTTTGTTGCATTAGAATTATGGTGACCTGAAATTGAGTATAAATTGTTACATGAGCAAAACATAAACAAAGCAAGTTTGGCCTTGAAGCAAATAAATAAATAAAAACAAAATTATTGTAGTCTATAGTCCGGGGATGCCTTTAATGTGTATAGCTTGACCAAGGGACCCAGATATTTTTTTTAAAAAGCGCAGTGTAAAAATAAAATGACCTTGCGTTACATTTTGTTTAAATATACACTACCAACCTAAAAGAACAGGGAGAAAGGAAGGTTACCTGATCGAACATTATTTTTGAAGCGCTTTTTTTACTATTTCAATCAGAAAGAAAATATTTTTTAATGAAAATTTTTAAATAAATTTCTTAAATTCTTTTCGCAAAGACTTTTTTTTTTCAATTACATAAAATTAGATATCCTGACTTAATTTCATTCTATATATACCACTTTTCTTGTAATGAAAAATGTTAAAAACAAATGAAAACGATTCATTCATTAAATTAAAGCAATTCATTCATTCTTGAAAAGTGGCAGATCGGATTGTTTTGCTTCCGCAACACATTCTTTCTTGGTTATTTTTGTTTCATTTTATTTTCAGCTGTTGCAAAATCATAACAACGTTATTATATTCTTTAATGAAAACTCGGGTGAAATTAAACTATAAAATTATTGAAATTTTTCTGTATTTTTTTTTTTTTTTTTTTTTTTACTGTTAGCTTAAGTTTTCATCTAATTAGCCTTAAACTTGAGATAATCATCACAGGTATTTAATTTTTTTCCCCCAAATCCCAAGGTTTATTATCAATTATGACATTTGGGTGAGTTGATGCGCGATTGAAAATATTGCACTTACGTACCGATTTATACCAGTAACCTTTTGCAATTATGGCTGCTTTTGTTGAAAGCAACAATTTGTGTATTTATTTGCATAGAAACAAATGGGGGAAAAATCAGAACTATTATCTTTGCATGGGTCATTAAGTTGAATTTATTTTATTCATCTGTATCATCAATATATTTTTTTAGCCTCGTAACGTAAATTTTATGCGAAGAAACGGAACTAAAAAAAAACCAAAAACGTCTAGAATGTGTCATTTTCAGTAAAAACTAAAAGTTTCAATTGATTGAACTTCAAATTCCAAATGAATGAATGAATCAATTAATCATCGATATCAGACAATATTTTTTTGAATAAAAATAAGACGATTAATTTGAAATAATGGTTTCAATTCCTATTTCGTCATGTGTATTGATTTTTTTAACGAAGAAGGGAATTTTCTTCCACTCCGACGTGGGTATTGTCCTCATTACCTCATTGAACGAAATGCTGCTGTCTGCATCTTCTCCGCATTCATAGTAGTTAAGCGAATGAATTGCACTAGTGACAGCATTTCTAGCAGTTGTAGCAGTAAGCCATAGTTTCCTGTTTTTACTTCACTTTGGTAACATCTTGGCATCACGTCATCGGCTTCTATGTCGAAACGTATTGAAATCATGTTAGCTATTTAAAAGGTAAGTAAATTATTTAATTAAAAAAAAAAAAAAAAAAAAAGTGTGCGATATCTTTAATTTGCTCCATGCCGTATGGGATTTTTCTCAATCACCAGGGTTTTTTGGGTTTTTTTTTTTTCTTGATTTTCTTTAAATTGTTAATTTAAGGAGAAACACGAAGTTTGAAAAGTTAAAAAAAAAATGAATGAAATGATATCAAGTCGGAAGACTTGCTAAGTCTCAAGTCTGACAGAATTACTAAAAGAACAGGTTGTTTTGTTTCTTTTTTACTAATAAAGAAAAACTGAAGCTAATTTTAAGTTTGGAGAAATTAATTAAGCTACGTGATTCAATCAGATAGTGTGCTAGTCAAAATGTTATTGTTTGTGATCTAATCTATCAAAATCAAAAATCGATTATAAGAACTTTAATTTTATCACTCAGAAAAAAGGGGACGAATTCCTGAACTGATTGTATTTTTTTTTTCATTCAATCATCGACTTCTTTCCTCGACCTAACAAGTGTTCAACATGATTGGAGGTTTTGAGGCTTCCTAGAACTTCTGTAGTAAAATACTACACTACAACTCAGATGATATATATATATATATATATATATATATATATATATATATATATATATATATATATAATATATATATATATATATTATATATATATATATATATATATATATATGAAATGGATGTTATTTTCGTTTTCTTTATTTCAACTTGATCGTAAATTAAATACTCTTTTACTGAAAGGTTCAACGTTAAAAAAAAATGTGTTAACTGATGATATGTCAATCTGCAGTTTCTCCCTAACAGCTGCTTATTCATTCTGCTACATATAAATTTTCACGTTGAAAAAAAGGAGTTGCCATTAAAAAGCAATATTGTATTTTTGTCCGTATTTTGACA
This sequence comes from Sepioteuthis lessoniana, assembly GCA_963585895.1. Classification (NCBI taxonomy): domain Eukaryota; kingdom Metazoa; phylum Mollusca; class Cephalopoda; order Myopsida; family Loliginidae; genus Sepioteuthis; species Sepioteuthis lessoniana. The sequence continues at coordinate 137,509 of CAUZXS010000045.1, read as the reverse complement.
TATACGACAACGAGGAAAAATAATACAATGTGTATACTTATATGTTTTTAAAAAGCATTTATTTGTTATTTCCATGACAAATATGTGTTGTGTAACATTGCTTCTTAGTGTATTTGGCATTACTTTTTTTAAATTATGCATACATTCATTTTTAAAAGGGTATACGCCGTACTTAAAATGATTTTTAAAGGAAAATCATCCGTTATTTTCAACCTGATAGCTTTTTTTCTTTTTTCTTTTTTCTCCAGAAGATTTTAAAATATAAATTTTAGACTGTGTATTCTAATTTTAGGGTAGCTTAAAATAATTTTCAAACTGAAATATTTCAACAACAGTTGTTTGGGTTGATTCTGCACATTCCTCGATTTTTTTAATTTTTTTTTTGCTAATTAACTTCTGATCTCATGTTCAGTAATTCTAGAAAAGACTCCAAAATATGAGAAACCAGAACATTTATTTTTACTTAAATTTTTGAGTTTGACAGTAATTATATTGTTTTTTATTTTTTGGAGGGGGGAGTATTTCTTTTTTTCTTTTTTTTAAATGAAGATTTATGTTCCATACAGTACCAATTAGTATCAATCGCATTTTTCTTGATTTCGTACCACAATGAATGAACCTGTTGACTGAATTAAGTCCCAAAAACCTGGAGTCCCTTCCATAATCTTTGACTTTTCCTTGGTTAAATTTTAGATTTTTTTTTTTATCTCACATTTTAATGATAATCTTCAGGCTTTTATCAAATGCATTTTGCCATCTCGGTTTAATTTATAATTGGTTTCATAAATGTAACCTTAAAAAAAAAAATTGAAAATATTTTAATGACCTTCTCCAAACCGTTAACCCAATATTGATCTATTTCATCTCGATGAATTATATTGACTCGCACTTGTGTTTTAGTTGGAAATTATTTTTGATACAACTGTTTGGGCTAAAAATTTTAAAAAGTTCCCCATGAAAAAGTAAAAGCTAAATCATTATTATATCTAATTTTAGACTTCCTTGATGTCTCTCTGTTCTAGCCTTCATAATTGAAAGTATTTCCTTCTTTACAATATAAAACTCGAAATATCCTGATTGAAGTTTATTCAATACATTCATTTGACAAAATCTGTCCATCCAACCGTCTTGGTCCCGAAAACTTTTTCAGTCGCAAGTGTTTTTGAATCTAAATTACATTTTTGGGTTGGAAATCTTTACGAGTAATGTATTGTTTGTTATATAAAACACATATCATCCTTTGAATCTTTATTTTGCAATTCACTGAAAATAATTATGTCGCGTTACAATTGCATTGCTTAAATCAAACAATTTTTTAATCAAAGTATTGCTGAAATTCAATTAGAAACAAAAAATATCAATGTGCTATTATTTCACTGGAGTAGTTTTGTTATAAATAGATAATTTTACTGAATTATTTAGATCATAACTAATACAATCTATTGATGGTGCAGTGGTTGCATTTATATGTATATATATTTTTTACACTTAATATATGGCGTAAATTCATATCGTTTGTGTAACAAATTTGAAATTATACCGACCACAATAAACTTATCCTTCAAAGTAGATTTATTAATTGTTTTTAACGGCATGTCAACCCATCTAGGTTTATTTTATGCCCTGAGGTGTGGAAATCGAGTTCATTGTACGTTCGTATTTACATTTTTGTGCAGTTGTTTTTTAATGTTTTATTTTATTTTTGCACACGATCCTATTGAATACGGACACTTTTAAACAGATCTATTTGATCCATAAATGGGACCCTAATAGAATAGACTTGGGAGTAATGGCAATGAAAGGGTATTCCACATTTCCCAGATCTTCAGAACTGGAGCCTCACCATTAGGTACAGTTTAGTATCATACCCAGGTTACCTCTTTTTTGGAGGGCTCTTACTCCTCTTCAGAGGAGTACAGTTAGCATATTCTAAGCCTACCGACAGGGCATTTTCAAACTAATGGAATCGGGGAAACAATTTTTTTTAAGTAAGTAGTTGGCAGCCTTAGCCGAGGGTAACTCGATGGCTCGTTTTTCAATAGCTACTACACTGGGGTGTAGGGGAGAGCGCTACTCCATTCGCTGGATTGCTCCACTTTACCCTTGATCCTTACTTTATAGTGCAAAACGGCATCAAGTACCATTTTTTGAGTCTTTGGTATGACTCAACCTGGGATTGAACCCTTATCTCCCGGACCATTGGCGAACACTGTACTCAATCGGCCACAGCAGTTGATATTGTTAATTATACTATAATTGGCATCATTTTGCAATTCATTAATTTGCTGACATTTTAAGATCAGTTTTCATTCTATTTTATGTACCAATTTCTTTCAAGAAAATTCAATTATAGCCCAGTCAGCTGGTGCTGTGGAATACACCGATTGCATCTTTGTAGGGGAGGGAGTAAAAAAAACCTCAACCACCGATTTTACACATAAGTCATATAGGAATTTTTTTTTATTATGTGTCTCTAAGAAACAATGAAAAATATTACTGAGAAGCTTTAGGAGTAGATGAATGAGGTGTTTCTATTAAAATGTATATTTCCAGCTTTTGTGTAGGTGAAGTCAAAAACAAGAATGATCATTATTCTCCTATGAAATGAGTTTGTTGTCAATGTTTTAATTATTTTACCTTTTACATAGGATTGTTTATGCCATTTTTTAAAAAGATTGTAAAGATAATATCTGCACATTTGTGTTAGGGACCTCATAGAATTTATTTTTGGATTGTGTTAAAATATTTACAATACATCAGGATTGTTTCCATGGTTTTGGAGATATTACTGATATTTTGTGCTAGGGGGGATATTTAGTTATATCCCCACTCACCAAGGTCCAGTAATTGCATTAGTATATTCATTGATATTCTAAAATTGAATAAACAGAAAGGAAAGACAAGATAAACTCATATAAGACATTTAAAGCATACATTGTGACACAATGGGAAGCATTCATTTCCGTTTGTGATGGTGCAACTCACAGGATCTCTTTATCTGTTTTGGTGCAAAACCCACACAAAGGGCCTGAGCATGAGACCAGAAGTGGAGGAGGGAAGGTCGGTCCCAGAGAAGACAGAGAGAGGCAAAGGAGGGCAGAAGAGAACAGTCGGTTTGAGATAGCTGTCCAGAGAAGGACACAGTTGGCAGAAGGAGGCAGCGAGAAGCTGGACAGAACAGGGCAGACAAGAGATGAATCTGTATTCCTAGTGGCTTTGTGGAAGTTTCACACAAAATACACACCCACGATAGCCTGCAAATGCACGGAGAGCTGCACAAAAGTGTCACAAACCCCTCCTCTTGTGCTTGGAGCTGACCCAAGTCCGTGTTTGTTTGTTTGTTCTTTTATTCCACCCTCTCAGTTGTGTTTTGCGTATCTGTAAAGAAATGTGCAATGCTCCTGGTTGGAAATGAGAGAAACCACTAGACGATCTGATCTAATGGCCATTAGAGTTTTAAGGGAGCTGAGATTTTGGGGTCAGCTGGCAGGGGTATTGTTACACATATATAAAAACATATAACAAGTATTACAGGAATATTATCACAATACACAAATGTGCCTTAAGTGGATAAAATTTGCACAACGTTCCATGGACAAGAAGTGCATAAAGAAGACATGCTAAAATGGCGAAAATCCTTATTATCTTTGTTGGTTTTCATTTTGATGACAAAAGAGAATAAAGTACCTTACTAGAGTTGGAGACAAAGTTTCTTTTCTGATCAATAAAGTAAGTATATACTAAATCCTGTTTAAACATATTAAATATATATAAGATTTGTAAACACATTTTGTAGATAACATTCTTAAATGAGCGGGAACTCTTTTGTACACAGTTAAATGGTTTCAAGTATTGCTATATAAGTAAAGTAAGTAAAGTTAGCAACCTTTGTTGAGGGTGATCCAAAAGCTCCCTTTTCAATAGCTACTCCACTGAGGTGTAGAGGAGGGCAGTACTCCATTCCCTGGATTGCTCCACTTTACCCTTGATCCTTACCTTATAGTGCTGAGTGCTAAGCATGGCAGCATCAAGTACCATTTTTAAAGTCTTTGGTATGACTCAACCTGGGATTGAACCTAGGTCTCCCAGGCCATTGGCGAACACTCTACTCATTAGGCCAATGATGTCCATTTCCCTCCAGAACATAAAAGAGGAAGATAAATGGCTCTCATCTCTCACATGATCTACAAAGATATGCCCACATGAAAGAGAAAAGAATTATTCATGGTTTTCCTATACATCTGACACTTTTTTCCGTTCATTTGCTAAACTAATTGGTTTATGTTATGAAAATGTTTTTTAGTATTTTGGTTGTGTGTTTTAGCTATAATATTAAGCATATTTTTATAGTTAATTATTTCAACAAACATTGAATATTTTTCTTCATTTTTGTTTAATGTGTTAGAGTATCAGTGAAAAAACATTCATCCTAACATTTATGGTTTTAATCCTGAACAGTGAAGCTAAATCTGAGAAAAAATTCTGTGAATGGATTGTAATCAAGTTATTTATTTTTTGTTGTGAATGGACAATATTGTGGTGGCACTGACAAAGGATAATATTATCACAGGACAATATTGTATTAGCTGAGATTTCAAAGCTCCTTTAAATTGAATTTTTTATTTTTTAAAGTTTTGTGAGCTGTAGATGGTATTGTTTCATGGCCTTTACTTGAGCTTGTTCTTATATCTTTTATCTTAGTCAGTGCCCTCTCTCATTGCTGTGTCTTGTCCAGTCGGCTGGGGCTATAGAATACAACAACTGCACCTCTGCAGAGGGATAAGACCCCACCCAATGAGTGTCCTGGATATGACACTAAACAATCTGATGGTGAGGTTCCAGTGATGCTGGAGCTTGGCATTAAATAACCTACAAAGGTTGATATGCCATAAAACCCAAACAACCAACCAACCATCATTGCTGTGTCATATCTGTTATCATCTTTGTTTTTGTTAAGGTCATTTTCTTCATATCACTTCTCTGACTCTGTTCTTATTTATTGCTGTAACCCCAACTGTCTAGGTTCTTCTTTGCTGGGATAACAACAATCCTGATGTATACATTTTATTTCTTACAACACATTCACTTCATTTATTATGATCTTTATGAGGAGTGACAAGCATCTTGGAAATCAAACATTCCTTTTGAATGCTTACTTAATAACAACTGTTCAAACTATTTTCTAAATTTCAGAACCATTTTAGTTACATGATTAAAACTATCCAATCAGAGCTGTAGTCTCAGATTGACTTCAAGTTTAATAGCTTTCAATCATACTGAGTGATCCATGGTATTTTTCCCTGCATTTAATCGTTTAGAACTTATTTAAATCATTTACACTATTTTTCAATAATAGATTTCACCCATCTATCATGTAACCATATCAGTATATTTTGTCTGTATTTGCATTCCATTTAACAGCTGGCTTAAATGATATCCTGTAGAGAGCAGTAACCTTCTTTGTCACATTAGAAAGTCTTTTTTAGGTGCACATTTCACTTCAATGCCTTTAGAACCAGAACATTCTGCAGCTCCAGCTGTTGAATGCTGATAGTCTGCTTCAAAGAGGTTAGTGATTCCCTTAGTCTTAAGGCTAGATATACTTCTATTCTCTGTGTTGTTAGATATAATATATTAAATGGTAAAGCAGAAAATAAACTTGTGAAAAGGGTTTAGCTACTGTTAACTCAGAAACGATTGATATCAAGTCCCAATTCAATAAAGAGTATTAAATCCAGAAAGGTAGGAAAATCCAAATAGTAAATTCAACATTGTCAAGATGTTTTTTTCCTTGCAGGACTCATTGCATTAAATGGTCTGCATGAGTTAGGTTTTTTATATTAATTAGAAGATTCATTTTTCCCAGAATGCAATGTTGATGGCTATTTATTTCAGACAGGAAGTTGTTTATGGCTTATACCAAATAATCCCACATCAATGAAAGTTGTTAGCCGCAGTGTGCAGAGCCTTGCTCCAAAAGCTATGGAGTTACTTAGGTGGAAGTCATCCAATAGCATAAATGTAAGGTAATTTGGAATAGGTCAGTTGCATTCCATAAAATTCATGGTATTATCCAATTGCTATTCTCTCCTAGGTTTTCCTGATAGGATCAAGAGGTAAACAGTAATTTTGGTAGTGCACTATTGGCTTGGTTTTTTTTTAATGTTCTGCTCTAGAGACTTGCAGACTTTGCCAATTGTTTCATTTTTTGCATTCTAAAATGTTCTAGATAAAGCAGCTGTAGCATCTGATCTTGAAAACTGGTAATAATAACAATTTTTCATCTACAGTCATATTCAGTAAACAATGTATTTTTCAGCTTCTTGAAATCTTGAAGCTCTTCTGAATACTGTTTTGGATATCCTTCCTTTACACCACACCGGAAAGCCCTCTAAGAATGTCTAATACAACATAGAAGAAAACTACTCTCTACTGGATATTTTGGCTGTCCTTCCTTTACACAACACAGGAAAGCCCTCTAAGAATTTCTAATGCAACATAGAAGAAAACTATTCTCTACTGGATATTTTGGCTGTCCTTCCTTTACACAACACAGGAAAGCCCTCTAGGAATTACTAATACAACATAGAAGAAAACTACTCTCTTTTGGATTGTGGGGCACACTTGGCTTAACAGTTATTATCATAGGAAATAGAATCAGTGAACCAAATTTAAATCCTGGACAAGGCAGTTTGCATTTCATTTTGCGCTAATGCCTTTGGGGAAGACGTGAATCAATCTATTCTTTCCCCAGCTATGGATAAATAAAGCAAGCAGGGTGCTTTATCCTTGGTTAGGTAACCTGTCTAAGCAAAGGAAAGCTCTGAATTCAAACTGCCTGTATTTCACTTAAAAATTGACCTTGTGTCACATCTTGCCTGTAGTGTATGGGTAGCTAAATGCATACACATCACAGGAATCTACTAACAGCTGTATGTTTGCTTGTTTCTTTGAGCATTAGCCTTAGATTTTCTAGTACCAGCTGATAGAATGATCATGTAGACTATGAAGGCTATATCTGCATTTTAATGTTTTTTTTCCCCACTGAAATCATTAGGTATAACTTTGCAAAATCAATTGTTGCTAATTGATGATTCAATTTAAAATGGAAATTCTTCCACGCATTTGCCATGTCAGAACTACTGTATGACTGCACTACTTGGAGAAAAAGCTGGATGGGAACCACATAAGGATGCTGTATGCTGTTTCAAACAAACCCTAGAAGCAGCACTTGACAAAACAGCAATTGTACGGCCACCTACCTCTCATCACACAAACCCTCCAAGTAAGATGAACAAGACATGCTTAGCACTGCTGGAGAAGCAAGAACAAAATCATAAGCAATGTTCTGTTATAGACTCCAACACAGGAACACACTAGTGTTGGTCGACTAGCAAAAACATACATTCATCAGCTCTCTGTGAACATTAGATGCAATTTAGAAGATTTGCCTTGAGCGATGACTGATAGTGATGGATGATAAAAGAGAGTCATGGGAATCCGTAATGTCCGCACACCTTGATGATGATGATGATGACTATTTACTTTTGGCATTGCTTGTTCAGGGAATCAATAAAGATATATCGCTCATGATGAACCCATAAAACAAATACGTACTGGGATAATGTGTTGATGTCAACACCAAACAAAATTATTTCGGTTTGAAATAAACAAAAAATATAGATACAGTGGGAAAATGAAATAATCTTATTTTACAAAGTTTACATGCAAGTAAAATAAAACCCCTTAATTTGGCTACTATGTTAATTTTTTCATCTGCTTATTTTAAAATGTTCTTGTTTCATTTTTACAATAATATTAGATGTACATATTAAATGCTAATACAAAATACTGAAAATAAACTTGTGAAAAGGGTTTAGTTCCAGTTAACTCTCAAATGATTGATATCAAGTTCCAAATCAATAAAGATTGTATAATCCAGTTTTGTATTAAATGCAGAAAGGTAAAGTTCAAAGTAGGTAAATCCAAATAGTAAATCCAACATTGACAAAATGTTCTTTTCCTTGCTGGAAATGTCACAATTGAATGGCTTAAATGAGTTTTAGGTTTTTTTTATATAAATTAGAAAATTAATTTTTTCCAGAATGCAATGTTGATGGTCATTTATTTCAGACAGGAAGTTGTTTATGCCTTATACATAAGACAATAATCCAACAATGTAGCTAAATATTTTCTTATTGTTCACGTTTTCTATTTAAAAAATTCACTTTGTTCAAGTAGTCTTAATAACTACTGCCATGCCTGAAGTCATGCTTGAGGTTATAACACTGCTCAATTTCACATACTAATATAAAGTGGTGCTAATATGCAGAGTGTTTCAGAAAAATTAGTATCATTTAATAATCTAATAACTTGACCAATTCTCAAATGATTTCAAGTTTTAACAGCATATGTAGAAACTACTCAAAATTCTATGTATAATATTTTATGTTTCTTTCTTTTCAGGTATAGAAATGCCATTTATTGATATTAAGACCCAACAAAATTATTTCAGCATAAAATAGACAAAAATATTCATAACTCATTAATATAGCTGTTTGACCTTGTATGAACTCTAAAAGATGATAAACTTTAGCATTCAACCACATGAATATTTTGAATTTCAATAATTAACCAAAAAATGTTTTATTTCAACATTCTATGCATCTCCATACCTTCTTAGCAAAAAAAAGCTATTCATAACAAATAATTGCTCAAAACTTGTTTGAATTTAAATTTTTGTCATTATAGAGGGTAATTTAAAATAATTTTAAAAGTACTTTTATTATATAATTTCAAACAGTCTTCACATTCTTGGGATCTCTCACAGATGATTAAAAAAATGTTAATGTTTCTTTGGGAGTATCTTTATTATAAAATCAGAACTGATATTTTGGAAACCACCTGGGGAAGATTCCAATCATGTGTTGGCAGAAATGAGGAACTGATGGAGATATTAAAATTATGATATCATAAATGTTTAAATGTTAACATTTTTTTGAAACACTTTGTATTTATACCATTAGCTTGAAAAATTGGAGAAAGCAAGTGTATAAACTAAGTTAATTAATTCTGTAATTAAAATCTAAAAACAAAATCCTATCAACAATGAAAGACAAATAAAAAAAAGATGACTGATTGCTTCATAAAATAATTTATTTTATCTTAATTGTATCATTAATTTTTTTTTTTCTCTTCCATCTATTTTTTTTTTTCAGTTTTGAAATGAAATGACAGGGCAAAATGTTAAAGTACAAAATACGTTATCAAACACTTATCATATACTTAGCTTCAAGGAAAATTTCAAAATTGAACAAGCAAAATTGTTAAATTCTGAAATGAACCCAAATCTTCTAAAATCAATGTTTTTTAAAATTGTACCATCTGATATTAGTATATATATATATATATATATATATATATATATATATATATATATATATATATATATATATATATAAAAATCTATCCTCTTCATATTGAATTATCTTAGGCATAATATATAAACAACTTGCTGTCTGAAATAAATAACCATCAGTGTTGCAATCTGGGAAAAATGAATCTTCTAATTACTATAAAAAAGCTAGCTTTTTAAAATTTAAATCATTTAATGCAATGTTTCCCATAAGGAAAGAGACATATTGTTGATGTAGGATTTACAATTTGGATTTGCCTATTTGGAACTTTACTCTTTCTGGATTCAATGCTGAACTGGATTGTGTAATCTTTATTGACTTGGGGTTTGATACCAATCATTTGTGAATTAACTGGAATCAAACCCATTCCACAAGTTTATAATTAAAGTCTGATATAACACATTACAAAATTTAGATTAATGAATTTTAGTAATTTTTTTGATACTGTCAGAGTTCCATTGTTATTGTAATTTAGTTATTTTTCAAATAATTATAATGTGAATACTATAAATACAACCCTTTTAAAAATTATGGAATTAGCACACTTAGAGGTTATTCAACTTGGTTTTTTATTTAGCAGTAAATAACTTAATTACAAAGAAGATCCAAAACATTTTTTTATTTAATAGCTAAACATTATGACATCATAAAATGTTCTTTAAACAAACTAGATTAGATCATTTAAATTAATGGTATAATTTTTTCAAGCCATGCAAAGGAAAATACTATAGAATAAACTGATATTGACGAAAAAATTATGGAATTCATTGATACAAAAATTAGAATTAATATTTAGTTGCCCCTCCTCACACTTTTATGACAGCCTTAATTCTTTCAGGCATGGATTTCAGTAATTTAAAACAACATTCCTTATCAAAGTGGTTCCATGTACCATTTTTTAAAATTTCCACCATAAATTTTCAATTGGGATTTCTGGTCATATTTTTGATTGTATATGCCTTTCTTAACAAAAATTTTTAATCCCCTTTGCACTGTGACTAGATATATTTTCATCCTGAAAAAATGACTTCATTATCACCAAACCCATTTTCTATTGATGGAATGAGAAAATTATCCCGGATTTTAATGTACATATGTATATTGATTAATGAGGTAATGATTGCCATCTCCTCTGTTACTTTAAAGGATGTGCAATTCTATATCATGAATGACTTTGGAAATTTACTTGTTTTCTTCAGCCAGTCATCTTTGTATATTTCATTTGATTAGTAACTGACTAAAGTTCCAACATCATTGCCTTGGCCAATGCAGATTCTTGATTCATTACTGAATATCACTTTCATCCAATTGTCCACACACCATGTTTGTTTTCTTTACTCCACTTTAATTTCATTTTCTTTAGTTTGTGTGTTAGTACTGGTTTTGTTTGGCTTTTCTCTATGTGAATCCCATTTCATTCAGCCAATTTCTTACAGTTGTCATAAACATTTACTCCTGTTTCAACACATTTTTTCATTTGTTTTGTTATACATTTTCTATTTTCAAGGCATATTGCTTTGGGTTTTCTATTCTGATGCTCCGATGGCTTTTGTAGTCTATTAGTATGTTTTTCTTTTTTTAAACAGCTTTATTTCTTTTATATTTGTACCAAACTTTAGATACAGTTGACAGGGAACTATCAATGTCTTTTGCCACACTCCACTGTGGATTGCCTTCTTCAATGAGTTTTACCATCCTTTCTATTGTTTTAATTGTCAGTTCTTTATTTTGAAGCCATGTTTCTATTCAATTAAGTATGCCCAATTACTTTTTGAGGCCTGCAAGGACTGTCTTTTAATTGTAGACTAATTTGCATATCAAGGCATATAAAAAAAATTATGCTATTAATTTAAATAATTTAATCTAGTTTTTTTTTAGTATATTTTATACTTAATAAAATCCTAACTGAATATCCACTTGAATATACTAATTTCATAATTTATGCCAGGCAGAGAGCTAGTGTAAAGGAAAATCATCTGTCTCTTGCAGTCTTTAAACAAGTGAATACAAACAAAAATGAAAAGCAAAATACAAATAAAATCTTTTTCATTAACTTCTAACTATTTGAAATAAATATAGTTTAATTTCTTTTTATCTTTCATGAATTACAAAATGTGATTAAAACTCCAATTTTGAGGTGGAAGTTTCTGTGGTGTAATGGCTAAAGTACTGGAGTGCAGCCTCAAAGTAACCGAGTTAGAATTCTAGATGTGCTATTACGTTCACTTTCAGACTAATACTCTTGGGAAAAGAATGAGCCCTCTTAGAATAGTATCACTGCTGTTATTCTACAGAGATGGCTTTGGTATTAAATAACTCATGAATGTTGAAATGCCATAAAATAAAGAAACCAAACCAAAACAATTCCATTTAAAGATTTTCTTTCTTGAAAAAAAATTCCAAATTTGCCTGTTTATTTGATCAATGTTGAAGACACAACTGATCAGAAATGGAATTAGATTGTTTTGAAATAAGAATTTCCCGTTAGGATCAATTGATTTAAATTTTTCTTGAAAATTTTACAATATTATTTTACTTTTGTCAAGTTAGTGGTTCCGTTTGTCACATTCTATCTTGGACCAAAATGTAGTATCTGTTATATTAATAAAACATACTATTAACTTTTGATTTGGGTGTCTTGTACCTTCAGCATAGAGAAGTAGGGTGATGAGGTCAAAGAATAATCAAAATCATTTTTCATAACACTATTGACATTCTTCCATGGCCTGCAAATGGTGTTATACTATATATATTCCTTAACTACACATGCTCTATAGCATTGGACATTGTCATTCCTAAAAAATGGCTTAGTTTAATGGCATATTAACCTTCATAGGTTATTTAATGCCAAAGCCACCCTCTAGAAGAACTGTAGTGGTACTATTTAATTCGTAGATGGGGCCCTGAAAATGGGACATTATACCAGTGAGTAATTATGGGGATTCTTTCCACAAGATTGAACTTATAGTCATATGACGAGTTACCCAGATCATAACTGAGTCATCACCAAAATGAACTCCCTCCTGGATGTTGTGTTGATGATATGCAGTTCTGTTAACACATCATATACAAGCTCTGCTATCAATCACATGCAACAGAAACTGACTTTTGTTTGACCAGTGCACTTTCTTCTAAAAACAGATGTTCCAATCAATTCTGCCATTGCAATGCTGTAAACATTCCTGGATATGTCTTGGGAGTGAGGAGTGGTCATCAGATTGGATGTCATGAAGCAAGAGCGCCAGCCTTTTAATGGTGCTAAAGGATGCTCTGGAGTTGATATACCATTGGTCTTGAAGAAAGTGACTTGGTAAATTGGGTTCTTTTCTAGAAAGTCTCACAAGCAACCTGTAGTTTTCCATTCCTTAGCATATCCTTTACATTGCTTGCTGGATGCTTTTGTACCAGATGATTCATTACTGTCTACAGGACAACTCAGTTCTATGTTTTCGTGGGTATAACATTAAACTGAATCTGATGGTGAGACTCCAGTCTTGAAGTTTGGGGAATGCAGAATACTCCTTCATTACTATGACTCTCAAGTTCACTCTGACTTGGAGTAGTGGAGCCTGTTAGGGTCCTATCTATGGGTTAAATAGAAATATTTAATCACTTGAAATCATTTTACTATGTGCAAAACAAATGAGCTTTGGATTGTTTTAACATGTTACCAACAAACTATTCAGTTACTAATATATATTTAATATATGTGTGTAAAGAGGATTTGGCATTAAATAACCTACAATGGTTGATATGCCATAAAACCCAACCAAACCAAATCATATATATTTAATATATGTGTGTAAAGAAGATTTGGCATTAAATAACCTGCAATGGTTGATATGCCATAAAACCCAACCAAACCAAATCATATATATTTAATATATGTGCATAAAGAAGATTTGGCATTAAATAACCTGCAATGGTTGATATGCCATAAAACCCAACCAAACCAAATCATACATATTTAATATATGTGCATAAAGAAGATTTGGCATTAAATAACCTGCAATGGTTGATATGCCATAAAACCCAAACAAACCAAATCATACATATTTAATATATGTGGATAAAGAAGATTTGGCATTAAAAAACCTACAATGGTTGATATGCCATAAAACACAACCAATTAATCAGTATTATGTATCCTAATTTGTACAAGTCATATTGAACAAATCCTGGAAGCAACATCCCACAAAGCAGCATCTCTAAAACTATCCAAACAAGATGAACAAGACATGCGGGACACTGCTGGAGAAGTAAGAACGAACTCATAAGTGACATTCTCCTATGGACCCCTTCACACAGACATGCAAGTGTTCGACAACTAACTAGAACCTATCTACAACAGCTCTGTATGGTCACAGGATGTAGTCTAGAGGACCTGCCAGAAGTGATGGGTGATAGAGTTGAATGACAAGAGAGAGTGAGGGAAATCCATTCAAGCAGCACAAGATGATGATGATGATTTATCTTAATAATCTGCTAATGTTGATTGTCACCTATTCTTCGCGTTGGTATTACATTGTATTTGAATTTAGATTAGACCAACCGTGTTTTGTCAAGGCAAATTTGCATTACAAAATGGATTTTAAAGGCTGATTTAAACTTCCTTTGAAGCAGTCGACTGATTACTATCTACAAGACAACTACTTTGTACAATATATTCCAGTAACCTGCTAATGTTGATTGTCACCTTTTCTTTGTGTTAGTATTACATTGTTCGTATTTGAGTTTAGATTAGACCAACTGTACTTTGTCAAGGTAAATCTGCATCACAAAATGGATTTTAAAGACCGATTTAAACTTCAAATTTACCATGCATAGGTATACAGTATGTTCGATTGTTTGGGAGGGGGACCTCTTATGAAGGTTGGCTGTCTATAAATTATTAGCAAATATTTATGGACTTTCCCATCAGTAGATTAGCCAATGAAAAGTGACTCAAATGGAAGTAAATAGATTGTCCAATCAGACATCTCTAACTCACATATAAACAATGGCAAATTATTAGACTACTGACTTAATGCAGCCTTGTTACTGAGAAGGTGTGTCTTATATAACTCAACCAGAAACAAGATGGCTACCCGAATTTCAACACAGTATATTTGCAACTGTTACAATGTGTGTGCTAAGCATGATAGTGAATTTCTTTTTGTCTTCTACTTGATTTATAACAATACAAACAGCACTATATTTCGTTGGCCATTAAAATACATTGAGTATATCCCTGTAGAGGGTTAAGACCCCCCATCTCAGCAAATGTCCTATATATGACATTAAATCATCTGATGGTGAGGCGCCAGCCTTGGAGATTTGGGGAATGTGGAGTACCCCTTCAATGCCATTTCTCTTAGGTCCACTCTGACCCTCTGTGATAACACCTGATAGGGTCCTATCTTTGGATCAGATAGAACAAACTAAGTGTGCTAACAAATGACTGATATTAAATTGTGACTATTATATAGAAATATTTAAAATCATTTAACTGTGTGCAAAAAAAGAGCTCAGGCTCATTAAAGAATATTATCTACAAAATGTGTTTACAAATCATATATATATTTAGTATATATATATAAACAGGATTTGGTATTAAATAACCTACAATGGTTGATATGCCATAAAACCCAACCAAACCACAGCTATAAAATTACTTGATAATAAATTTGGTGGTCCTTAACTTTTAATATTAGGTTTGAGTTCTTTGTTTAATGGCATATCAACCTCCATGGGTTATCTAATTTGGTTAACTTTTTAGTGGGTCTGTCTAATGAATTGCTCTCTGAAATACGACTTTTACCATCTAAAAAAAACCATGATAGAATTAATTAGAGGCACCATATTTGACAGTAAGTATTTGTAAGATGCTTGGGCTTATTAGATAGACCTCAGTTTGTGCAGGCATTTAAATAAATAAATAGGTTTAAACTACAAATGTCAAGTGAAAGGTTTTCACCTGATATTCGTAGCTCTCTCCACTATTAGGTCATTTTTAAAGTTTCATATATATTCAGATCCTTATTAAGTCCCAATATTTTACATTTAAAAACTTTAATAGGTTTATTTAGGCACATGCATAGTTAAGTGTCGTCACTTCATTTTTTTTTTTGTCACTGATGTTATTTTATATTAAGTGCCAGTAAGTATGGCTGTTTTACAGTGTTACCTTAGAAAAGAGTTGCCATTATTGGTGTAGAAGTGATCATCATCTTGTTTACATTTGCGGATGTTTGCAGTTTAATTCAAGGGTCACTGCAGTATTAGAACTCCACTAACCAGTAACCCAAAGCTGGCCTTTGACCTTATAAAATGCACAGTGATTTTGGGGGAGATATTTTTGAAAAAAAAAATTTGCATTTATTAAGCTGTCAAATTCAGTGAATTAAGAATTAAATCAACTTTAGATATGTTTTTTTATGAACAAATGTCAGGTTAAGTCAGTCTAGACTAATGTTTGTTTTTTTTTTCTCTCTTTTTTCTAGGACTAAGATAAAATCAAGATGTCACTGACAACATTACCTAGTGACAGTAAATTTGTTCCATTGATTGAAGCTAATAAGACTATATCATTTGAAAATGATACAATTGATGTGTACAGGAAAGGCTGTTTTGGGGAATTTAATACTGTAGCATGTATCAGGTGAGTAACCATATTAATTTTTATTTTATTTTCTCAGAATAATGTTTTATTATAAAATTTTATTTTTCTTCCATGTAATGTTTAAACTACAGGGGTTAAATTTCTTTCATTTTTGTATTCATCTTAACAGAAATCATTGAAAAACAAATTGTATAAACTGTATGTTATAACTAGTTTTTTTTTTATATTTGTACTCTTGATAGGATTATTTTCTGAAAAATTTTTTTTTTTTAACATTTAACTGTCTTTTGTTTAAAGTTCATTTTGTATTATAGTATAGATTTATAATAGTATAAACTGGAGTCATGCCAGATGTTATTATGAGACATCAGATTATAGCTAACATAGCATTATAGTTTGTATCACAGAGACAAGAATGTATGCATGTCTGATATATACTTTATTGTGACTTATTGAGGGTTGGCTGAAAAGTTCATAGGCTGACCACATTATTTACTAGAGGGCACAGAATCCCCAATATATACTACATGCCAAGAGAGATTTACAATGAAACATAGTTAAGTGTCATCACTTCATTTTTTTTGTCACTGATGTTATTTTATATTAAGTGCCAGTAAGTATGGCTGTTTTACAGTGTTACCTTAGAAAAGAGTTGCCATTATTGGTGTAGAAGTGATCATCATCTTGTTTACATTTGGGGATGTTTGCAGTTTAATTCAAGGGTCACTGCAGTATTAGAACTCCACTAACCAGTAACCCAAAGCTGGCTTTTGACCTTATAAAATGCACAGTGATTTTGGGGGAGATATTTTTGAAAAAAAAATTTGCATTTATTAAGCTGTCAAATACAGTGAATTAAGAATTAAATCAACTTTAGATATGTTTTTTATGAACAAATTTCTGGTTAAGTCAATCAAGTAGAGTGTGTAGACTTTGATCTAGTGCGAACAAAATATTACCAAGCGAGTAATTTGAAAAAACTTTTCATGAAAATATCACCATCCAGGATTTTATATTTCCTAAAAGAAGTGGGACTGTACTCAAAATTATGAGTAACTGAAGTATAGTTTTTTTATATATATATATATATATAGATATATATACATTATTTTTCTATGATTCTATTCAAAAACGTTTTCGGCATTAAATGACCCACCGAGGTTGATATGCTGTAAAACAAAACAAACAGACAAACATCACAGGCTGACCAAGATACTCTCATGAAATGTGACCAGATGAGGTTTATTTTTCAACATAGTCCCCCAATGCAATTCACACACTTCTTCCATCAATATTGCTTGCATCCCATTGGTTAAAAAGTCATCAGCACCGGATATGACATCATCATATGAACTTTTCAGCCCATCTCGTACATAACTGACTATAGCTAGCTGTAGTAATTGAATATGTGTGCTACAAGAGTTTAAACTTGGTCAAAATTGTCTAATTAATGTTTCTTATAGGTTCCATAACCTAGTTTGGTCTTGGATGCATACTCATGTAGCATATCTTGAGTAAGAATAGCTTGATGGAGCCCATCCCTCTCTAGGTCTGCAGCTGGTTAGAATTCAGAGTTTTCCTTTTAGACCAGTTGCTATACCAAGGTTAAAGAGCCCAGTCTGCCTTTTTATTTATTCATAGCTTGAGGGAGAATAGTTGGATTTATATCTTTCCCAAGGGTATTAGCACTATGTGAAATACATACTGCTTCCTTCAGGATTTGAGCTCGAATAATCAAGTCCACTTCCTATGACAATAACCATTATGCTATCAACACCTCCAATTAATATATTCTTTTTTTTTTTTTTTTTTTTCAATAAATCATACATTCATTTGACTTGATTAGAATATGTATTGATAAAGGTTAACATTAACTACTGTATATAACATGCACCTCTGACTTTGGACTACAAGATTCTGGAGAAAAAAATACTCATGTATAATATGCACTGACTTTTAAAATTTGTTACAGCTAGATTTAATCTAAATTTAGCATTTGTTCAACTTTTTATCAGTTTATACTGATTAAAATTAAGAATTTATACAGTTTACATTATGTTTTTGAAACACAAAATTTACATTCTATTTCAAACAAATTTACAGGCATGTTCACACAAAAATGCAACAAACTTCCAGCAAAAATAATCTCACATTAGGAGAAACAGAATTATAAACAAACACACAGTGGATATTTCTCTGTAATGGCATAAAACACATTAGTTTAAATTATAGATATAACTTACTTTCAGTCATCCTGTCCCAAATATGGTTCGGCATCTGTCCAGAAAAAAAAAGTTAATTATATAGTCCTTATGTATAATATGCACTCCTGACTTTTGGGCTGAAAAAAAATGGAAAACTTGTGCATCTTATACGCAAATACTAAGGTGAGTCAAAAGTTTTGCAATATTTGCATTTTAAACATAATTTCTGCATCTGGTGGAAATATAAGGGGGTAATTCACCATGAGTTCCTTCCATATGATCAAACCATCAGTGCTAACTTGTACTCTAGACAGCTGGAGCATATGTATACCATTGTGCAGCAAAATTACCTGGCACTGGTTAATAAAAAGTGAGTTCTTCTACAAGACTTCATATCACTGAAACAACCTGGAATAAACTCCAGAAACTTGAAGGAATTAAACTGTGCCACACCCAGCATATAGTCTGAATCTAGCTCTCTCAGATTATTACTTGTTCTGATCTATAGCTCACTTCCTATGCTCATGAAGCTTCAACAAACAAGGAGAGGTCAAAGCTTCACTGAAGGACAAGAACTGGTATCAGCATGGCATCAAAGAACTGTTCGAATGTTGGCTTCAGATCGTACAACATGATAGCCTCTATTTTGAATGTTTTTGTTGTAACTTGAAGAATAAAGCAAATAAGTTAACAAAATATTGCAAAACTTTTGACTTACCCTAATAATTACAATATATTGATCAGAGATATCTATTAGTTAATTAGTATCAAGTGCTGTGAAAATTTAAACTCATAGCTAATTTTATTGTTTTCTTGAAATTTTTATTTGGCTTTTTTTATTGTTAATAATTTGTTGTATCATCATTATTGTTAATTACTTAAAACTTCTGATCTCACAAGGTTTGAATCAAATGATGTTGTTATCTATTTTATTATAGGAATGGCTTTACTCTTATGCTAAAAATATTGTAAGTCACAGTGATATGAGTTTCTCTGTTTTGGGAGTATTTAATCTGGTATATATTTTTATATGAATTTCTGAAATAAGGAATGGTCTTTATTATGCACTGATGTACTTGGAGTTGTGTCTTCATTTTGGTTATTATTATAGTCACAATGTTTCAACTGTTGTAACTTCCAGCCTATTTCAGGTGTCTATCGTAGTTGGTAATCTTCAGAGAATTTTCAACTGAACCCTTTATTCTTCAATACATTCTACTGTCCATACTTAGAAAATATTTTGTATCAGCTAATTCTTTCTGGAGATGGTACTTGTCTGTCTCTTCCACTGAATTAGAGTATATATCTTTTACGCACTTATGGATTGAACTCATGACTGCTAAGCAATTAGATACTCTTTAATCAATACTTTTATTCACTAGGCCATGTGTCCTGTAAGACTGGGGGATTGAACTCATGATTGCCAGGCAACTATACTTCAATCAATACACTAGGTCATGTGTCCTGTAAGATTGAACTCATGACTACCAAGCAACTTGATACACTTTGATCAATACTTTTATTCACTAGGTCATGTGTCCTCTAAGACACTCTAGCAGTATGTATTTACCCAACCCCTTGGCTAAATGCGAGATGTGACTCAAGGTCATTTTTTTTAATTCAGATTTTTCCTTCTCCTAGACTGTTTGCCTAACTAACGCTAAAGAACCTAGTCTGCCCAACTATTTACCCATAACTGATGGGAGAACAGATAGATTCATGCCTTTCCCAAGGACATAAATTTGAAATACAAACAGCCTCATCAGGATTTGAACTCAAGTTGCCAATTTGATTTTCTATGACAATAACCATAACACTAAGCATACCTTCAAAGACACTCTGGTGGTAGTAACTTGGAGTCTCCAACCTCATGTAGTGACTGTTATAACCAAGATGAGGACACTAGTTCAAGTAATGGTATAAATCTCCTTTCACTTTCACTTTCATGCCAACTTCTATTCTTTTGATTCTATTAAAAAAGATGCTTTCTTTCTTATTGTAATATTTAAATTGAACCTTACTGGAAAGTAGGTTGTATAATCTTATACTGGTATTTTTTCTTTTTAATTCAGTAGTTTGGGAACTATAGTGATGTTTTTTTTACTGTTTTACATGAAACTTACAATGTTCATATAAGCTTTATCTGTTGTGCATTGCAATCATAATTCTAAAATCAAAATTTCTGTTAAAAATACAGTTTTTCAAAATGTTTGATATCATTTGAGATGTACAAGGTGTTTTAGAAAAATTGATATCATTTCATAATCTAATATTTGACCAATTCTCATTCAAATGATTTTGGTTTCTAATAGTAGATGTAAAAATAATTCAAAATTCCATGTTTAATATTTAAATGTCTTTTCTTTTCCAGTGAATGGTATTTCTATACCTGAAAAGAAAAATACATAAAACATTAAACATAGAATTATGAGTTGTTTCTGCACATAGTGTTAAAATTTGAGATCATTTGAATAAGACTCGGTCAAGTTGTTAGATTACAAATTAATATCAAATTTTCTGTAACAACCTGTATAGTCTAAAATATTTCACCATATTTTTGTAATTTAGATAATATTAAATTTTTTCATCGTCTCCAGTCAAAGAACCATTTACCATATATACTTGCATATCATTTGACTTTCTGAGACCTAAATTTTAGCCTAATATTAGGGGGGTCACACCATATGCGAGATACAAATTTTGTGCATTTGAATAATTGGCCAAGGCTTGGCTTAGGCCAAATGGTACACTTATAATTTCTGACTATAAAAGTTAGCAAATAATCCCAAATAGTATCAGATGATACTTAAGTATATACAATATTTAAAAAAGAAAAAACGTGCTACAACTGACTGTTCTTTGCCCAGTTGGCTGGGGCTGTAGAATACACAGACTGCGTCTTTGGAGAGGGGTAACACCACCTCCACAATGAGTGTCCTGATATGACGCTAAACAATCCGATGGTGAGGCTCCAGTAATGCTGGAGCTTTGGGGAATACAGAATACCCCTTCGTTGCCATCACTCCCACGTCCACTCTGGCCTTGAGTGGTAGTACCTGATAGGGTCCTATCTATGAGTCAAATAGAACTAAAATGTGTACTTATGCTAAACTGAATTGCTTGAAGTAGAACTGTTTTGACATTTAAACTATGTACTTATGCTAAACTGAATTGTTTGAAATAGAACTGTTTATTTGTATAAAAATGTGTTTGGCTTTAGATAACCTACAAAGGTTGATATGCCATAAAACCCAAACAACAGAGTAATGAGTAGTTCCATTGTCATGGTAACATGAATCATTACTCATGGTTTACATGCCAAAATACTCACACACACACACACACACACTCATATCCAAAGCTTTTTGCAATGTATTAGCAACCTTATCTCAGGACGAAATAATGAGAAATGCCATTGTTAAAGAGATTTTTTTAAAATGCTACATTTTAAAACTAAAAATTTGTATACAATATTGGACAAATAACAAAATAGTGAAAAAAATCGAACCATTTTTTTATTATTGCCACAGATTTTAATGAAACTTCAATAGCTTAGACACACATAGGGAGTGATTATTTTACTTGATTATTGTTTTCAAAGTTCCCTTAGTTGTAGCAAAAAGTCATTAGCCAAAGACTTAAGTACAAATTAGGATTTAGAATCAAGTAAATTCTAAGAAATTTCCTTTTTTTTTTTTTTTGTTTTTTTTTTTGTATTTCTTAGACTTTTTTTTTTTAGAAAAAAAGTTTTTTTTAGAAACTTTTCAAAAAAGATTTTATAGGAATTGATATGCAATAAGAGAAGTGGCAAAAAATGCACTGGTGACATAGCACATCCATATGTTGAACGAAAATTATTTTCCAATATTATTTAAAGCATCTTCAACTGACCTTTATATATCTGTAGTCAGGACACCTGGCAAGTGAGCTTTCCAGTTCCACTGTATGTATTAAGCCCAAGAGGGGTGTTTTTCAAATTATCCATGACAACTTAATATATACACAGGGTGTGGAAGCAAAATATGGGATAATTTTTTAGATGTTTTTTTTTTTTGTAGTCTGATTAGTCCAATTTTTGAAAAAAACACAATAAATCTAAATTTTCATGATTAGCTCTATTATTCAAGCCCTTTTTTTATTGAAATTCAGCCCAATATGAGTGAGCAAGTAAAACAACAAAAAATCTATGATTTGCTTAACGCTGAAATAAAGCCAAAGTTTCTTTGTCTACCATATGCAAAGCAAAGAAAAAAATTTTAACAAGAAAGAGCTTTTTAAGAAAAAGGGGATGGGGAAGTGGAAGATGGAACAAAAAAATGAAAAGAAGGATCCCACAACATCAATAAGAAAGCATGGTAATGAATTGAAAGTCCACAAGAATACTGTGAGGATAGCAATTAAACAAGATTTAAACCCAGACCTTAACCCCCTTGATTACGCTATATGAGGCATTTTAGAAGACAAAACAAATGCAACTTCCCAATTATTGATTCACTTAAGACTGCTATTGAGGAAGAATGGAATAGAATCTCTTAAGAATTTATTTTGAAGGCATGAAAATCATTTCAAAGGCATGTTGATACAGTAATTAAAAAAAAAAAATGGTGGCCATACTGAGTAAATTTACTATTTTGTATCTATCTACTTATTTTGTTGTTAATTTTCAAAATTAAGATTAATCTTGTTTTATAATAGAATCATTTATTATTAGAATATTCCTAATTTTACTTCCACACCCTGTATATAGATATTCAATATTAGAACAACAAAATAACTAACAAAAATTACAGATTCTCGAAGCACTACATATTGGAATGAAACAACCTAAACTCAAAAGAATCAATTTTGAATCCAGTACTAATGTACTTAAATGTCTTTAGCTGCTGCTGCTACTTGTGAAACTAAATTCAAAAATAAACACTACAACTCACCAGTATAAATAATAAACGCTTACAAAGTAGTAATGTACATGCAAATGTCACATCGCTTTTGCAATATACACACCCCTGATGGCCAAAGATCAGGCAGAAAGTATTCAGGAACCAATTAATTATGGGAGTTTCATTAACCAATTCCCGCCGGATACCATAAAATCAATGTGGCAACTTGAAAGGATACATATAAAGATGTGTAGACAAAGGATGTTGATATTTTTTAATGAAATCTATATATATGTTTATGTTGTCTTTGTCTGAGTGTGCTCATGAAATTTATTGGGGTTATCTTCTCTATCCTTTAGATATGGTTTATGTAATAATTTTATATCTACTTGGCTTAATGAATGGCCAAGGAGACCGAGGTTCAATCTCAGGTCGAGTCATACTAAAGAATAAAAAAAAAGGTACTTGATCTCACTTTGCTTAACACTCAGCATTATAAGGTTCAGATCAAGGGTAAAGTGGATCAATCCAGAGAATGGAGTAGCACCCTCCCCTACACCTCGGTGTGGTATCTATTGAAGAGGGAGCCTGTGGGTCACCTTCGAATAAGGTCGCCAATTTTACTTACTTTTTGTATTCAAGAAGTTATTCTCCTTGAGGATAAAGTTAGCAACATTAAACTTGGATATTTATTAATCTCTATGCTATTACTTAGTCCTCTCAACTAGTGCTTCTCAAACTATCTAATGGGGTGTAACAGCAGGATATTTTCCCTATGTGCTACAGACCAGTACCATATTTGTGTCATATTGTTATTTGATTTATGATTTAAGTTTCAAGTATTTCTATCTGTTGTATTGTATCACAGTATGAAAAAGAATAATGTTGAATAATACTGGAAAATTTTATTCAGTTTCATGTTTACATCACATGTATATATTATGATAATGTGAAACTGGAAACTCACCATGTACTGACAGTTGATGACTTGCGTACCAACACCGGTACATTTACCACCACTTTGAATAGAGCAACTCTATACAATCTTACCAGGTCAGTTAGCAATTATTTTTGATTTAGAATAAGATATAAATTTTTGATAGAAAACTTTTTGTGCTCTGTATACTCATGGAAGCAGGACCACTCTTAAAGTGTTTTTTAACATATCAACCTTCATGGGTTATTTAATGCCAAAACTATCCTTGTTGAAGAACAGTAGTGGTACTATTTAACCCATAGCTGGGGTGGGGATAAGGGAGTTCATACCTTTCCTTAAGGTGTTAGTCCAAAAGTGAATGTAATAGTGTGACTGGAGTTTGAACTCGCTTATTACAATGTCATAGTCCAGCATGTTAGCCACTATGCTGAAAGATGTTGGGGCCTTTTTGTTATGCTCAGTAACTTATAGATTGAATTCAAATTGCTATTCTGGCAAAGGTTTATAATAGAAACCTGCAAATATTCTCCAAACTATTAAGATTACAGAGAACTGCACCAAGTTTATTAAATTTCTTTTATATCTCATATAGTTATATGCAAAAAAGAAACCCTGGTACATAATGGAGTGATTCATTAATTTTAACAGGGTGTCAACCTGTCTTGGGTTATTTTATGCCTAGATGTTAGAGAATTACATTCATTGTACATTTATATTTATATTTTTGTGTAGTTATTCTTAATAGGTTTTTTGTGTAGTTGTTTCTTAAGAGTTTTTTTGTTCACTTTCATATGAAATACAAATAATTTTTTGGCAGATCAATTTGACCCATAGATAGGCACTAACAGGCTTTACCACTCCCATTCAGAGTAGACCTGATAGTAGTAATGGCAATGAAACGATACTCTACATTTCTCAGATCTCCAAAACTAGAGCCTCACAATCAGATGTAGTGGTATAGTATGATTTGGTTTTATGGCATATCAATCATTGTAGGTTATTTAATGCCAAATCTAGTTTATACATATATATTAAATATATGATTTGTAAACATTTTGTTGATAAAATTTTTAAACCAGCCTGAGGTCATTTTTTTACACACAGTTAAATGGTTTCAAGTATTGTTATGAAACAGTAACAATTCAACATCAATCATTTGTTTACACTCATTTAAATAGATATACATGATATGCAAGGGATTAGTTTGTCAGTAATTTCATTTTCAAATGAGAACTAATTTGTTTGCACACTAGTATTGTTATTATTTTTACACAGTTAAATGGTTTCAATTGTTGCTATTTAACACTTGTAATTCTATTCAGTATTAATCATTTGTTATCACACAGTGAAGTGTACAAGTATTGTAATTTAACACTAATTATTTTATTTAACATTACTCATTCATTTGCACACAGTTAAATGCTTCCAAGTATTGCTATGTATCATTAACAATTCAATTAAACATCAGTCATATGAACCCCCTTTTCCTCCTAGCTATGGGTTAAATAGTACCACTACTGTTCTTCTAGAAGGATGGCTTTGGTATTAAATAGCCTAAGAAGGTTGATATGCCATTAAACAAAGAAACCCAACCAAACCTAAACATCAGTCATTTGTTTACACATATTTAAATGATCAAACAGTTCTATTTCAAACAATTCAATTCAATCAGATGCAGTTTAGTGTTATACCCAAGACACCACTTTTTGGTGGAGGAGATACAGTCAGTGTATTCTGAGCCCCATTGACAGAGCAAGACTACAGTATAGATAAGTTGCTTATAAAATATGATAAAACATGATAATTGATCCAAATTGATGGTGTCAGCTAACCTTGTCTTGAATATTATTCATAGTGCATATCTATCTGGTTGAGACAAGATCTTACCAAACTGTAGCTAATTATTTAGGATGTGAGCCAAAATCTCTAACTTTTTAGATAAGTTATAAGCCTACGAGTACTATTCCTTTTTCCATCTTTTATTAATTTTAAGCAATTTCACTTTGTTGAGAAATACTTTCTTGGGTCAATCAATTGTTATAGATTATTAATGAGGAAGAAACAAGTATGTGATTTTCTCAAATAAACCACATTTCCCTCAACACCTTACATCTCATTTTCCTGTCAAGGATTCTCACACCTAACAGGTTTAGTTAATAACAGTTGGTTGGTTGGTTGGTGTTTAATGGCATATCAACCTTTGTGTGTTACTTAATACCAAATCTTGTTTTTATATATATATATATATATATATATATATATATATAATAATTTGTGAGAGAATAGTTAGTCGATAAATATTTTTTTCAAACGAAATGTCAGAGTGCAAGACAAAAATTAGTAGACAAATTTTGCTTCACAGGTGTATGCTTTGTTCATGTGTATTGATATATTAGTAGAAATAATTTTCATTAACTGTTTTTCTCAACATGGTTGACTCTCAGCTACCACCTTCTAGCACCTATAAGATGAAAAGGGTTAGGTATTTGTTTGTCATCAGAGCAATTTTAAGAATAGGGTCAGGACTTAATTATATAGGTGCTAGGACCTCAGGTGACCAGCTAATTGATCAGATTGAGCCTCTCCAATCACCCATCTATCACAAGTAAGAGCCAAAATGGAGTTTTACAGGTAATGTGTGCACTTAATACCCAGGACAAAAAGTGCTCAGCTATCAGGATCCCATCCTCGGGCTTTATGGGTTGCCACCCATGGTTAACTTCTCTGTAGATGTGCAGTCAGTGTATTCTATGGACCGAGCTGACAGGGTGAAGTCACTAACAGGTAGAAGTCTAAGACTGATTTGACTTTGGGAAATCAAGTTTATTTTTTTTATGGAGCTTTCTGACAAAGAAACTTTAATTTGTAATGTGTGGGGGCTAGATATGAGATCAACTTTCATGGAGGAAAGAAATGATGGAGCTTGTTGATATTTCACATATTAGATGGTAATACAGAGAATAAAATTATAAACTCACAAATGATGAGTCTTGGGTCAATAAAGTTTACTAGTTCCACATCAAATCCAGAAGGATGCTATTTCTTTGTAGGAAAATATCAGATTAAATAGCCCACTAATTGGGCTTTTTTTATAGTAATTTGAAGATTCATTTTATGCTGAATGGAACAGCGATGCCTATTTCTTTCTGACAGGAAGTTGATTATGGCCTATACCAAGAGAATAATCACAGAGCGTTATCATTCATCCTTAAGTGCTCATGTACTGTCTTGACCACATGAGAAGACCAGATTGTTCATTTTAGGAAGCCTAATGGTTTTACTAAATATCATGATCCCCAGCTGCATTTTCAACTGGTTTTTAGAGCTTGCTAATTTTGCTTTATCTTTGTAAGTTAATTTCAAGTTTAAACCCTTATGGTTCTTGGAGGTGACCCCACTACTAATTTATTTTATCCTCTCTAATCAGATTTTTTAATTCTAATTCCTATCTATAGGTTAAATAGAACTAACTGCATATCAAAGTGTATTTACATTTAAACTGCGTGCTTATGCTATACTGAATTGTTTGAAATGGAACTGTTTTTGACATTGAAACAGTACTTACACTAAACTGAGTTGTTTGATATAGAACTGTTTTGACATTTAACTGTGTGTAAACAAAATCTATACCTATACTAAACTGAATTAGCTGAATTAGAACTGTATGAATAAACTGAATAGCTTGAAATAGAAATGTTTTTGACAATTAAACTGTGTACTCATGTTAAACTGAATTTTTTGAAATAGAACTATTTGCATAAAAATGGATTTGGCATTAAATAACCTACAAAGGTTGATATGCCATAAAACCCAAACAACCAACCTGTTTACAAATTATTTGTATTAGATAGGAATACCTGATAAATTGTGTGCAAAAAACTCTTAAGAAACAATTAAACAAAAATATAAATATAAAAATATACAATTTCTTAACTTCTCAGCATAGAATAACCCTTATCAGGTTGACATCCTGTTAGAATTAATCTAATCTAATCCTTTGTTCAAGGCTATATTTTACTGTTCTGCCACAGCCTATAACATAACATGGCCAAAACATTTTGATTTTCTAGTTAACAAGAATCTTTTTGAAGACAGTTGATTTCTTTGTTTAATGGCATATCAACCTTCTAGGGTTATTTAATGGTGAAGCCATCCTTGTAGAAGGACAGTAGTGGTACTATTTAATCCCTAACTAAGGGAATAAGGGAGTTCATACCTTTCCTAAGGGTATCTTTTCGAACAGGAAACCAGATTAGTTGCAGAGCCAATAAAAATAAGTGGCTTTCTTTTACTATTTTCAATGGCAACAAAGGCTTCAAAATTCCATAACATATTATTTACGTACTCTCAAATGAGACTGCATAAGGGGTAAGATCTCCTCCCATCAGAAAAGGGGTATTCTATGTATAACACTAAACTGCATCTAGTGATGAGGCTCCAGTTCTGGTGATCTGTAGTGTGTGGAGTACTCCTTCATTACCATTACCTACAGGTCCCCTTTACCTTGGAGTGGTAGTACCTGTTCGGGTCCGATCTATAAGTCAAATAGATCTGTATAAAAATTATTTGTATTCAATAGGACTGTATAAAAAAACAAAAAATCATAAGAAACAACTATACAAAAATTTCCTCACCATAACAACTGCTACAGTTGTTATGGTGAGGAAATTTTTGTATAGTTGTTTCTTATGATTTTTTGTTTTTTCATGTTGACATGCTGTTAAAATCAATCAACCATGTCAACTTATATTCTACATATTTTGTTTAGTAAGGTAATGATTCTTAGTAATTCTTTAAGTAAGGCATTCAACATTTATAAGCTACTACATTGTTCTATAAACCTTGGTGAAATTTTATATCCAGAATAGATTATTATCAGCATCAAAGACATTTTTTTAATTAAAGAGAGAAATTAATACTTCATTTTTCTTTATCAAGTAGAAAAACTACTTGTTTCCTCTTTTGCAAAATGGGACTACTTAGTTGTCGGTATTCAGATATGAGTGTTTAGGCATCATCTGATTTTGTGTAAGTTCATTTGATGATGGACATTTTGGCATTAGGAAAAAAAATTTAGAGTGACTTAATGTTTTGTGTTAAAAAAAATCTATACTGTAATTAAACAAAATAAAAACAAAAATTTAAAAAGTTGACAAATATCTATTTTGCAGTTTAAAATTTCAACCTCTAAAGTGTTTTCTTTGTCATACATGACACAAAAATTAAACTAACTTTAATTATTTAATTATCTTTTAAAAAATGTAAGAATTTTTCTTGATTTAATGGCATACTATTAACATCTAAAAAATATAAGGGGGTGTCCTCGTGGTGTAATAGTTAAAGCGGTGGACTGCGGAATCGTAGTACGCGAGTTCGTACTCCAGTCGCGCTATTACATTCATTTTTGGGCAAATACCCTTGGGAAAGGTATGAACCCCCTTATCCTCCCAGCTATGGGTTAAATAGTACCACTACTGTTCTTCTAGGAGAATGGCTTTGGCATTAAATAACCTAAAAAGAGTTGATATGCCATTAAACAAAGAAACCAAACCTAAAAAATATAAGATGTGTTATTACAACCAGAACCATGTGATAAATGCAATGCACTATAAAAACTTTGGCACCATCTTGTAGCCAGTTTTAGTCAAAAAGCAAGTTTGGGTAGCAGCCTTAGCATTCTTATTACATTTCCTTACAATTTATTGGACTAAAATTTGCTACAAGATGATATGCTGGGGTTAACAGTTTTTTATAATGCATTGCAATTATCACATGGTTTTAGCTGTTATAGTACATAGGATATTTACATTGAAGATATTTCCACTTATTTTTTTAAAGAAGCCTATTAATTGATAATTTCACTTGTAGGTATAGTAATGATAAACAATATTTTTTTCACTTGATTATAAAGATAAGACTTTATCAGGTATTCAAATTCTGATTTGTTTTTAATTGAAAAACTTTTAAGAACTGAAAAGAATTTTCAAATAATTATTCATGTTGCTATATACTTGATTCTGATTCATTGTCATTCAGAAATAACGTTTTTAATGTTTCACTTTAAAACTACGGATCAACTTTATTTAAAAATTTAAAAAAAAAAATAACTTTATTAAACTTTTTTTGATTTATAAAAAAAAATCAGTCAAAATTGGGGTTAGCATTATAGATGAGTGGAAAAAGTGAGAACATTTTGCAGAAAATTATTAGCTATTGCAATTTTGTTTCATTAAAACTGTTTATACTGGCAGCTTTACAAAAAGAAAAAATTGTTCCAAATGCCAAATGGGCAAATGCCAAGATTCCAGGTAAAAAAAGTCACAGAAAGAAAAAAAATGAACCTTACACTAAAAATGCTTCCTCACTCAAAATCAAAAACATATTTCTCTATAAAACTTAATCCTAATCTGCTACCATAAATTGATTGTGTCTTTTTCCAATAAGTTTTTTTCCGTGACTTTGATATCAGTTATGGATGCAAAAATAGATTTAATTCTTAAATGCCTACTTCCAATCATACTAATCTCTCTTTTTTATCTTTGGGCTGATTTTTAAATGTGTATTTTTGATGGGTATCTTTTAAAGAACATTGGCCCTCCACATTCTCTTTTCCTTCTTTTTCCTCTGCATCTTGAAGTAGATTTTCATTGGAGACTCATATTGGAAGCCAAACTATTTATAAGTAATATGACAGAGTCTTAATGGTAAGGGCCATTTATTTTGGGTTGAAATTTGTTTTTTCAACAATGTTGATGGAACTTGAAATTGCTCTACTACTAAACAATACTATCAAGTACAATTTGCAATATTAATGATTTTTTTTTTAATGATGTATGCTAAAAAGCCTGACCAAAGTCTCTTGCTGCTTGTCCCAGGCGATGTTGGAGAGATTTGGCTTGAGCAGGTATATTTGCAAGAAATGATCATTAAACCACATCGTCTATATCTGAAATAGCTTCTATGGGGTATCATCTGCTTCTGGATGCTGTCTAGAGGACTGAACAGGAGCAATGGCTGATAGGGATAGATGGATGGTGAGAGTCAAAGGAATCCATGCTGTTGGCACACCTTGATGATGATGATAAAAAGAGATAAAACTATGATTATTCATTGAGTATATATAATAGAAAATCTCTTATGAAAATGTTTAAAAATGTAAAGCTAAACTCTTGGTTTGGTTTGGTTTGGTTTTATGGCATATCAACCATTTTTGGTTATTTAATGCCAAATCTGGTTTATACATATATATTAGATATATATGATTTATAAACATAAGTCAACAAAGTTAAGTAGTTCCAGCTATTGCTATGTATCACTAACATTTGTTTGTACTCAGTTTAAATCTCAAACAGTTCTATTTGACCCTTAGATAGAACCTTATCAGGTGCTACCACTCTGGGTCAGAATGGACCTGAAAATGATGGCAATGAAGAAGTGCTCTGCATTCCGCAAAGCTCCAGCATTAATGGAGCCTCACTATCAGATTGTTTAATGTCATATCTAGGACACTCATTGTGGTAGTCTTACCCATCTGTTCCTATCAGCCATCTCTCTTGGTAGTCCTCTAGACTGCATCCAGTGTCTGCATAGAGCTGAAGTGTATAAGTCTTTGCCGATTGGCCAACACTGGTGTGTTCATGTGTAGGAGTCCATATGAGAACACCACTTATGCCCAGCATGTCTTGTTTGTTTTACTTTGATGATTTGTGAGATAGTTAGCAAGTGGCTATAGAACTGCTGTTTTGTGGAGTGCTACTTTCAGGATTTGTTCAAAACAGCATGCCACATTCTTGCGTCATTCCTATCTAGCTTTTTCTCCAGTTGTTTTAATTGAGTCCAGGTGGTGTAACCTTACAGTAGTACTGACACAGCTATAGCTTGGAAGAAATCCTGTTTTATTCTTTTAGAGAAATCAGATATTATTTTCATTAGCAAAATAATAACTTTGATAATTCTGTTTGTATACATGCAGTCTTGGTCACAATTATTAGTGCCCGTGAAATTTCAGTTCAAAATGTAGAATATCTCCTAAAAAAAAAAAAACTAAAAAAAAAAATCTAGTGAAATAGCTTTGGTCTATTGACAACTGATGGTTGATAAAAATTGTAAATGATAAAACAATTTTATATAAATTTGGTCATTTTCCATTTATTTCTGAAGATACAACAAAAAAATGAAAGGGTGCCAATAATGGTGACCAGGACTGAATAAATTTTAAAATTACACACATACACACTATATATATATATATATATAACCCAGATCACAATTATTGGCACTTATGAAATTTCAGCATGTGAAGTAGAATATCTCCTGAAAAATATGAATCTAATGAAACAGTTTTTGTCTATTAACAACTCATGGTTGATAACTAACAGCAAATAATAAAACAAGTTTATATAAATTTGGTTATTTTCCATTTATTTCTGAAGATATAGTAAAAAATGAAAAGGTGCCAATAATGGTGACCAGGACGGTATTTGTAATCATATTTTTCTGAGCAAATCTAAATTTATGTGTGGCAGGGGGACATAATCACTTGTACCATCTTGAAAAATCTCATTTCAGCATTACTTTTCATGTCTTTGTTTAATTAATATTTTGTGTGTTATTTTTCTCACTGTTGTCCTTATCTTTATTGTTATTAGTTGTAATACAATGTTTCGGCCCACTGTATCTTCCAGGCTTCTTCAGGTGCCCCTTGTTTATGTGGGTATGGGAATGATTCAACCTGGGAAATTATTTTTAAAGTTTGACTGTTCGTCAAAGAAATATGACGACATCATTGTTTTTCATGCCAAGAAGCATCTCAAGAAGCATCCTGAAATGAATTTGAAATGTAAAATCTAGTGGCATCAGTTATTCAAGATATTTTTAAAGTAATTTTCTTTAAAAACAATTTGATTTGGCTTTTTCAAATATTGGTTCCCAGATTATGTTCATTTCCATACTTGGTCTACTCAAGAGGTCAACATGGCCCAACATATGTGCTGCTTTATTTAATCAATTTTTATGCTTTTACACACTGTCATGATTTCATCATTAAACACTTATTAAAATATAAAGTAAGTTGTAAGTTAGCGACCATAGTCGAGGGTGACCAGAAGGCTCCCTTTTCGATAGCTACTACACCAAGGTGTAGGGGAGGGCACTACTCCTTTCCCTGGATTGCTCCACTTTACTCTTGATCCATACCTTATAATGCTGAGTGTTAAGAAAGGTGGCATCAAGTACCATTTTTTGAGTCTTTGGTATGACTCGACCTGGGATTGAACCCAGATCTCCCGGGTCATTGGCAAACATTCTAACCATTATGCCAATACTGTAATTTAATGAAGGTTTCTAGAGTTATACTCAGCATTTCAAAAAACTTGATATCATTAAGATGTAAATATCTGAGTAACTACACAGTCCAAACAAATGAAACTAAACAGTCTTAATCTTGATGGTTTGGGTTATTTTTGTAATGGCATATCAACCTTTGTTGGTTATTTAATGCCAAAGCCATCCTTGTAGAAGAACAGAAGTGGTGCTATTTCATCTATATAGCTTGGAAGGATAAGGGTGGTTGGGGGATGTACCATAACAACACTAAATAGAAAGTTGCCAATAATGATACTAGGGGGTGTCCTTGTTGTGTAATTGTTAAAAGCACCGGACTGTGGAATCATAGTAAGCGGGTTCAAACTCCAGTTGCACTATTATGTTCACTTTTGGACAAATACCCTTTGGAAAGTTTTAAACCCCTTATCCTCCCAGCTATAGGTTAAATAGTACCACTACTGTTCTTCTAGAATAGTGGATTTGACTTTAAATAACCCAATATGACATTAAACAATAAAACAAACAAACAAATAAAAATAATGGTACTAAATAGATACAGACCTTGAATTTTCTTGTTTTTCTGTTGTAGTTCTAACATGCTTGTCCACTTGGTCGCATCCATTGTGTAAAGCCCTTTTTGGAGCCCACCCCCAAAAATGGTGTCAGCAGGAGGAACATCCACTTCCCCTGGTTCCACACATGCATTGAAGATTTTGGAATCTCCAGTTTTTTTTAGTAATTTTTAACTACGACAAGAGCCTTGGCCTGACTGTTCAGAGACTGTCTATTTTTTATTAATTTTTTTCAATTTCAAGTGTTGTATACTCATATGCAGATGCATGCAGAAACATAACGACGCAATGAAGACGAGCGACACAGTTCTTTAGAAAAATATACCTCTCACTTTATTTGAAAGGGTTCGAAAGGGTTACTAAAGGTTTTACTGTGTGAGAGGGAGTTGGAGACCAAAGAGAACTGCAACATATTGACCCCCCACTCTTATGGCCATAACGTTTCTTTCCCATTCTCCTGGGCTCCTCAACAGGGGGCCTGGGGGCCCAGCCTCTCTGGGACAGGTTCCTCATTCCAGCATCTTCTCTCCAACTGATCTGGACTTCAACTGCTCAATCGCAGTTCTGAGGGCCCCCTCTGCTCGGTGCTGGTTTTCTCTACCACATCTTGTCACTAACTGATTGAACTTCCTGTGCACCGAGTTATATAATAATTTGACGCCCACTTTTCATCCTGTGGGTGTCACAACCACAATCCTTCAACCCGTCCACGGTCAAGGTTATATCCTGATATTCCTCGACCGGATGCACCTGTTATTTACACAGGTGCATTTCCTATTTTGACAGCTTGGCCAGGGTCAATATGTAACACAAACTGTTCAATTACATTACAGAGGTTCATACTTTTCCTAAGGGTATTAGTTCAAAAGTGAATATAATATCATGGCTGGATTTCAAACTTGCTTATTGCAATATCGCAGTCTAGCACTTTAGCTATAACACCCGGTGGACCCCCACAACCCAGTTAATGTTGAGCAAAATAAGATTTATACATCTCTAAATGATATCAAATTTTTTGGCACACCCTGCATTTGAAGCATAAAATTACAAATATAGATCTTTAAAAGAAATTGTTACAGAATGTCAAATTCATGCTTAAAAAATATTTTTTGCTGTTTTAATTGTTGTTATTTTTTGGCTTTGTTTTTTGTTTTTTTGTTTTGGTTTAAAAGAAATCTTTTTTACTTAAAGATTTTGTAAATCACAAGATGCTTAAAAAGATGTAAATGAATATTTTTTTCTCTTGCTTCCTAACTAACAAATATAGATTGAAATATTATTAAAATGGTTATACAGTTATTTAAAATTTATTTAACATTTGCTTTTTTATATATGTGTACAGGGTGTTTCAAAAAATTTAATGATATTTGAGATGTACAGGATGTTTCAGAAAAGTTTATATCATTTTATAATCTAACTATTTGACCAACTCTCATTTAAATGATCTCAACAGTTAACAGCATGTGTAGAAACGACTCAAAAGTCTAATTTAAGTGATTTTTTTTTTCTTTTTAGGTAGAGAAAAAGAAAAAGTGTTCAAATACTAGACCTAAAATTTTGAATTTTTTCTACACATGCTGTTAAAATTTTAGCTCATTTAAATGTCAATTGGTCAAGTTGTTCACTCATGAAATGATATTGCTTTTTCTGAAACACCCTTTTTTAAAGTCATATAATCAAACATGATATTTGTAATATTGTTTGTTTTATTGGTTATTATATACATATGAAATATCAAAATATACTAAAAGATAAATTTGAACCTATAGTTCATTTCATAATTCTAAAACCCTGTTATATGATTATTTTCCAGAAATGGCGTCCTTGGTGCATTAGCATCTATTACTGCTCTATTATGTTTGTTGAAGATCCTGCGGCTTCACTGGGTGCATCACACAACTTGGCATCAATACGTTATTTTCTATGGAGCTTTTGCAGAATGTATCATTGGGTAAGTAACTTAAAAAAAAGAATAAAGAAAATATTTTAGCTAAGTTAAGTTTGTTATTAACTGACATTCGTAATATTCATCTATCTCAGTCTGCTCATATCTAGCTATCTATCTATCTATCTATCTATCTATCAGTAACTTAAAAAAGAAAGAAAATATTTTAGCTAAGTTAAGTTAGTTATTAACTGACATTCATAATATTCATCTATCTCAGTCTGCTCATATCTATCTATCTATCTATCTATCAGTAACTTAAAAAAGAAAGAAAATATTTTAGCTAAGTTAAGTTAGTTATTAACTGACATTCATAATATTCATCTATCTCAGTCTGCTCATATCTATCTATCTATCTATCTATCTATCTATCTATCTATCTATCTATCAGTAACTTAAAAAAGAAAGAAAATATTTTAGCTAAGTTAGGTTTGAATATAAAATCTTTTATTAACTAACATTTGTAACATCTGTCTGTTTAACTATCTATCTTAGTGGATCAATATCAACCCATCTCAGGATGTTTATCTATCTATCTATCTATCTATTTATTTATCTATCTATCAATAAGCAACATAAAAAAGAAAAGAAAATATTTTAGCTAAGTTAGGTTTGGATTTAAAATCTTTTATTAACTAACATTCATAATATTTATCTATCTTAGTCTTGTTCATATCTATCTATCAATCTATCAGTGTATTAATATTTATCTATCTCAGGATGTTTATATCTATCTTATTCAGTTCATAATATCTATCTTAGGATAAGTAACTTAAAAAAGAAAAACAGAAAATGTTTTTGCTAAGTTAGGTTTGGGTATAAAATATTTTATTAACTAACATTTCATCAGGCTTTTTTCTTCTTGAATTAAGTTTTTTAAAAGTTTTCTCCCAAAGTATTTTTTACAGAAAAACTGGTTTGATTCAGTATTTTGATATTTGAATATGAATATTTATCACAAATGGGAAAATAAAGAAACTTTTCTTTTTTTCATTCACTATTTAGGTGCTTTAAAAATAGCTCAATAGTTGCTTTTCTTAATTTTGATACTATTTCTGCTGGATCTTATTTACTATTTAGTTTCATATCTTATTCTGTACTTAAAAATTATTTTCTGAGAATAGTAAATATTATGTATAACATTCCTAGCTGAAAGGTCAGATACAGGAAATGAGATGTAATATGTCTAAATCAATATTTCTTAACAGCAATGGAAACTGTTAAGAAATATTGATTTCGACATATTACATCTCAGAAAGATCTACAGGAATAACTGCCTTTGTTGGAGAAACTTAATTGGGATATTCCTTTCTATGAAAGCTTCTGATTTACCATCACAGTTCTGTTACTTTAGAAAATGGTTGTTCATATTTTATTAGATCAATCTCTCTCTAACATTCATCTTTTCTTAGAGTGCTAGTGCTTGTTAGGGTCTCATCTATGGGTCAAATAGATCTGCATGGAAATAATTAGTATTAGATAGGAATGCTGAAACCAAGTAACTGTGTGGAAAAAATGATTATTAAATAGAGATAGTTACTTGAAATAATATGATTAATACAAATTATCAGTATTAAATAGAAATACTTTAAACCATATAATTGCTTGCAAAAATGACTTTGGCATTAAATAACCCAACAAGGGTTAAAATGACAGAAAATCAAATACCTTTCCTCTTCTTTGTAACCTCATAAACACTTCTTTTCTTTTCCTTTTAATGCTACTCTAACAAAAAGTTTGAAATCCACTTGGCTATATCTACATTTAGATTGCTTCTGAAAGGAAGCTAAAACAATTTGTATTTTCCAGCCGATTTCTAAAAGCATTCAAAACCCATATAGACTAAAGTAGATTTGGAATTAGTTCCTTATTCTTGAAGCTTGTAAAAGGATACAAAAGTAGTAATTTTTATGTTGAAATAACCTGAAAACATAGAAATGTGACAATACCCTCTCGGCCCCCCAAATACATCAACTTCTTCGAAACCATTTCAATCTTGGCCGGTGATTATCTAGTGGTTCCGATAGGGGTATTGCACATTTCTTTACGGCACAAGAAATACAATCAAGGGAGTGGGAGGAAAGAACAAGGAACAAACAAGGGCTTGGGTTAACTCAAGTGCAAGAAAGGTGATTCTGTGACACTGTGCATTCCTTTGTGCATATGTAGACTAATGCTAGCGTGGATTTCTAGCGAAATTTCTACAAAGCTACCAGGAATGCCGACCCATCTTGACCAGTCTTCCCTCACTGCTGCCGGACTCTATCTCATGCGACTGGTCTCTCCGATGTCTGGTGTCGACTCCATCTGCCACTCTCCGTCGCCAACTACTTCCTCTGGGTTCCTTTGTCCAACTCCTGACTCATGTTCCCTTACCTACTTCCGGTCACGTCGAAGATCGCGGGCTCAGACGCTTTGTCTGGTTTCACGCCAACACAAACAAAGGGATCGTCTGCTTGGCGGACCACCTACATAGTGTCACAGAAATGATTGCTCTAATTATATGTGTATAACATACACCCCTAAATTTGGGCTTCAAAATTCTGAACTAAAAAACAAAGAAAAAAGTATCTCATATATAATAAACCCTATTTAGAATTTGTAGCAGCTAAATTCAACATATGCTCAACTTTTTTACCCAGTTAGTAGAGATTGAAAATTTATACAGTTTACCATATTTACCCAACCCCTCCTCTCGGGCAGGATATGACACAAGGTCAATTTTTAAGCTGAGTTTAACAGGTTTGAATTCAGAGTTTTCCTTCTCCTAGACTAGTTGCCTGATCAAGGCTGAAGAACTAGTCTGCCTTACTATTTACCCATAGCTGGAAGGAGAATAATTGGATTCATACCTTTCCCAAGGGTATTAGTGCTATGTGAAATGCAATCAGTCTCGTCCAGGATTTGAACTTACACAGGATATGACACAAGGTCAATTTTTTAAGCCGAGTTTAACAGGTTTGAATTCAGAGTTTTCCTTCTCCTAGACTAGTTGCCTCACCAAGGCTGAAGAACCCAATCTGCCCTACTATTTACCCATAGCTAGAGAGAGAATAATTGGATTCATACCTTTCCCAAGGGTATTAGTGCTATGTGAAATGCAATCAGTCTCGTCCAGGATTTGAACTCATGTCGTCGTGTCCATTTCCTACGACGATAACCATTACACCACAGGCACCTCCATCCAGTTTACTTATGTTTTGAAAGAAAGCATATAGACAGTACTCAGGGCAAACGCATGGACATGTTCACAAAAAAAAAATGACAACAAGCTTGTAGCAAAAATAAGCTCACACTAGGAGAAACAAAATTATAATGGCCCAGTCAGCTGGGCTGTAGAATACACTGCATCTCTGCAGAGGGGTAAGACTCCCCCAACAAATGTCCTGTTTATGACACTAAACAATCTGATGGTGAGGCTCCAGTAATGCTGCATACTTAATGCTAAACTGAATTGTTTACAATAGAACTGTTTTGACATTTAACTGTGTATAAACAAATGACTGATGTTTAATTGAATTGTTAGTGATTCATTACAATGTTTAGAACCATTTAACTTTGTGGACTAAACTGAATAGTTTGAAATAGAACTTGGCTTGAGCTTCCGAATACACCGACTACATCTCTGCAGAGGGATAAGACTCCTCCAACGAGTGTTCTGGATATGACACTAAACATGACACTATGACAATTTGATGGTGAGGCTCCAGTAATGCTGAAGATTTGTGAAATGCAGAGTACTCCTTTAATGCCATCACTCCCAGGTCCACTCTAACCTGGTGAACTAGCACCCGATAAGGTCCTATGGATCAGATAGAACTAAACTGTGTGCTTATGCTACATTGGATTGTTTGAAATAGAACTGTCTTCAAATTTAAACTGTGTACTTATGCTTTCATCCTGAAGACCTACCGAGGGCGATGAACGATAGGGAGGAGTGGCGAGAGAGGGTCAGGGATATCCGTGCTACCAGCGCGATATGATGATGATGATGACTTATGCTTTAATGAATTGCTTGAAATAGAACTTTGCCCATTTGGTTGGGGCTGTAGAATACACCGACTGCATCTCTGTAGAGAGATAAAACTTCTCCAAAGAGTGTCCTGGATATGACATTAGACAATCTGATGATGAGGCTCCAGTAATGCTGGAGCTTTGAGGAATGCAGAGTACCTCTTTATTACCATTGCTCCCTGATCCACTCTGGCCTGGAGTGGTAGCACCTATGGGTCAAATAGAGCTAAACTGAATTGTTTGAAGTAATTGACAACCTTAAACGAATGCTGTGTAAATAGTTCAGTGTACCATTCAGAAATTAATTAGGGCTCTAAGAAGAACAAGAAGCCAAAAATGAGGAAGATGTAAGATGATATAAAGGGGTGTCAGTTTTTTATTTTTTTCTTACAGTAATGTTTTTTTCTGGTAGTGTTACTTCTTTGTAGATAACAGGCTTTTTCAGAGAGGAAACCATTCTTTCAGAACTGTCAGGTAGTAATTTTGGTTGTTTGTAGTCAAAGTTTGGTGGGTTGGCTTCTCTTGGCAATCTACAGAAAAATGACCAAGTTTGTCGTCACTGATAGATTTTTTCACTGTCACTATAATTGAACTTCCAGCTATTAATACATCAAGTTGGAAATAGTGGTGATCATTTAAAATGAATAAATTATTCCTTCTTTGCATGTAACTAGATGAAATGATTGTAATATTTCCAAATTGCAAAAAATATGCAGCTAAGTGTTCATCTAACACATGGCAAAGGAACCTTATATACTCATCCATTTTATTACAGGCAGGATGTGACACAAGGTCGTTTGAAATTAAACTTTTCATTCTCTTAGACTGGTTACCTAACCAATGCTAAACCCAAGCTGCCCTACTATTTATTCATAGCTGGAGAGAGAACAAATGTTTTTGTGCCTTTCCCAAGGGTATTAGCATGAAATGAAATGCAAATACCCCTGAGCAGGATTTGAACTCAAGTCACTGATTCCATTTCCTCTGATGATAACCATACTGCTAAGTGTGCCTCCTTGTATACAGGAGCCCTCGTCCCTTTTCATGATTGTATTCAGTTCTGAGTATTAAATTTTTTTGTCTCTAGATCTTTTTTACTGAAGGTGAAACAGTCTTGATCATATGAAGACTATTACAATCACAACTTTCACCTGTTCAAATAGTGATTTCATCATCATATATTTTGTAGATTTGACAAATCTTTGTTTCCTGCCAAGTTTGGTTCCATTTTCAGTGCCTTAAAATCTGAGTAGATCAGTCAAGTACTACCTCCTCTTCTTTTGCTCAGTCGGCTGGGGCTGTAGAATACACCGACTGCTTTTCTGCAGAGGAGTATAACCCCCACCCCCACCCAGTATCCTGGATATGACACAAAACAATCTGATAGTGAGGTTCCAGTACTGCTGGAGCTTTAAGGAATGCAGAGTAC
The DNA here is from genome assembly GCA_963585895.1 of Sepioteuthis lessoniana. Classification (NCBI taxonomy): domain Eukaryota; kingdom Metazoa; phylum Mollusca; class Cephalopoda; order Myopsida; family Loliginidae; genus Sepioteuthis; species Sepioteuthis lessoniana. The sequence continues at coordinate 96,187 of CAUZXS010000045.1, read as the reverse complement.
ACTTTCATTGCCATCACTCCCAGGTCCACTCTGGCCTGGAGTGGTAGCACCTGATAGAGTCCTATCTATGAGTCAAATAGAACTAAACTGTGTACTTACTCTAAACTAAATTGCTTGAAATAGAACTGTTTTGACATTTAACTGTTTGTGAACAAAAACTATACTTATACTAAACTAAATTGTTTGAAATTCAATTTGGGGTTAAATGACCGAAAAAGGGTTGATATGCCATAAAACAAAATAACCAACCAACTTCTTTACTAATTTTAATTTTCCTAACCAGCTCTAGTACAGAGGTCAAAATTAGATTTTCCCATTTATATAGATACACCAGCAAATCTATTGTCTACTGATAAAATTAAATGATGTGAGTAAAAAAAGACATATACCCTTTGTCACATATGAGAGATATAATTGACAGGATAGCTGGCACAGCTGTACCACTCATTGCTGCAGTAGCTTATTGGTCACTTGCTGAAAGAGAAAAAATGAAAGAAAAAACTGCCTTCTCTGTTCTACAAGGAAAGTTCAAATTCAACATCATACCATATGGCACATTCATCTCTCAAGATTACCTGCAAAACACTCATTAGCTTACCATAATTATTTGTGTATAAGTTGCACTATTTTTCCAGATTTTTCACCCAAAAAATTTAGATGTGTGTATTATACATGAGAACTAAATAATTAACTTTTCTAGTCATATGCCTTATCATATTTGAGACAGGATAACCAAAAGTAAGATATATTGACAGTCCAAACTAATGTGTTTTTACACCATTACAGAGAAATATCCACTGGAATGTGTGTTTGTTTCTAATTTTGTCCCTTTTAATTTGAGTTTATTTTCCCTGGAAGTTTGCCCAGCTATGAGTTAAATAGTACCACTACTGTTCTTCAAGGAGAATAGCTTTGGCATTAAATAACCTATGAAAGTTGATATGCCATTAAACAAAGAAACCAAACCTGGAAGTTTGTTGCATTTTTGTGTGAACATGACTGTGTTTGCTCTAAATACTGTGAAATTTTGTTATTCAGGACATAATGTAAACTCAATAAATTCTTATATTTAGTCAGTACAAACTGAAAAAAACTGAACAAATGCTAAATTTCATTGCTACAAATTCTAAAAAGTTAATGTGTATTATAAACAAGAAATTTTTTCTCCAGAATTTCATAGTTCAAATTTAAGGATGTGTGTTATATACAAATAATAACAGTATATGTATGACATGGCCATTTTTAGCAGGACATTTAAAGAATATCTAAGGGATGTTGAAGATGTATTCAGCAGATTGTCATATAGGTATCATGTTGAAGCAATTGAAATATTTGTTTACAAAAGGTAGGGTGAGATTTTTAAGGTACAGATTATCCATGTCTGGTATTTAGCTATAGAAACACTTCAGTGATGCAATACAGAATTACAAACATCCAAAAACAAGAACTGAAGTGTTTCTTGGGACTTGCAAGATTTTACAGAAACTCTGTTAAAAATTTTGCTGAAATTTAAAGACCATTAAATAAAGTCGATAGTAAACAGATGGTGTACCAATGGTCCCTAACTATAAAAAACAAAGTCACAGGTTAACAGATTGTGTACCAATGGGCCATAACTGTTAAAAATAAAACCACTAGTAAACAGATGGTATACCAATTGGCTCTAACAGTTAAAAATAAAGTCTCCAGTTAACAGATGGTGTACCAATGGGCCCTAACTATTAAAAATGAAACCACTAGTTAACAGATTGTGTACCAATGGGCCATAACTGTTAAAAATAAAACCACTAGTAAACAGATGGTATACCAATTGGCTCTAACAGTTAAAAAATAAAGTCTCCAGTTAACAGATGGTGTACCAATGGGCCCTAACTATTAAAAATGAAACCACTAGTTAACAGATTGTGTACCAATGGGCCATAACTGTTAAAAATAAAACCACTAGTAAACAGATGGTATATCAATTGGCTCTAACAGTTAAAAAATAAAGGGGTAAGACTCCCCCAACAAGTGTCCTGGATATGGCACTAGACAATCTGATGATGAGGCTCCAGTAATGCTGGAGCTTTGGGGAATGCGGATTACCTCTTTATTGCCATTGCTCCTAGGTCCACTCTGGCTCGGAGTGGTAGCACTTGATAGGGTCCTCCTATCTATAGGTCAAATAGAACTAAACTGAATTGTTTGAAGTAATTGACAACCTGATAGGGTTCTATCTATGGGTCATATAGAACTGTTTGACATTTAAACTGAATGCAAACAAATGACATATGCTAAATTTAATTGTTTGAAATAGAACTGTTTGATCATTTAACTGTGTGCAAACAAATGACTGATGTTTAATTGAATTGTTAATAATACATAGCAATACTTGAAACCATTCAACTGTGTGCAAAAAAAATGATTTCAGACTCATTTAAAAATGTTATCAACAAAACGTGTTTACAAATCACAATGTACAATGGTTGATATAACATAAAACCAAACCAAACACATCTCAACAAACTCTGTTTAAATGCAGAAGCTAAAACTAGAAAGTAAACTTCCATAATTAGTAAAACAGGGATAAAGTATGACTAAAAAAGATTGACGGGGCCCAGAAATTAGCTGCTCAAAGGATTGACCTATGGACTGTTTTTGAAAAGCTTGCAATTAGAATGAACCTTCACATACAAAATCATTCTACAAAGCAAAAGCAAACTGTCTATAACTGATTATGTCTCTCCATGGATATAGATGCACTAGATAATAACCACAGGTTAAGTGATAACAAAAGGAAGGAGATACGAGACAAATTCAAATCAAAATTAGTGATTCATTTCAATAAAAAGATTTCAATAGTTCAGACAAATCTGATACAAATGAATCTGAAGATGAAAACTTGGGATAGAATTAATGATACTGGATTAGAAATTCAAAACAGAACAAATGAAGGAACCATTCCTTGGGACAGTGTAGAATATGAAATCCTATAAAAGTAGGGGAGAAGTATTGGTTGTGATGGCAACCTGAATTTCAATTGTCATATGTTATTTCAACAGAACTACTGTTGTACTGTCCCCACCCACTGCCTTGTCTATGCAAGTGGTCTGCCTCTGGTGTATCTATTGGCTGTATGCTTCATTGTTTAGCTTTCATTTTGAGTTTTCCAGACAAATAATAGCCAACTAAGAAGTCTCATTTTGGTAGCTATCTTAAGGTAACATAAAGAAAGAGTCAGTGATTGATTAATTGATTATTAGATAAATGTATGAAATATAATTGTTGATAACATTCAACAACTTTAACAGATTTCTTCCAATCCTTGAATTTGAGAAAAATTAGAATTAAAGCACTCTAATTTTATTAGCTAAATCAGTAATATGTACAAAGTATAATATTTGCTTGTGTAACATTGTGGCTTGATATCACCAAGTAAAGATGTCATCAGAGACAGTAGTGTGGTAACCTAGAAATGACCTTGGTATCATCAGGTGGAACGTAAGGAAGTGCATGTGCCATCAAAAAATACTTGCAGAGGAGTTGTAGGGCAAAAAAATGTCTTGTGCTGGCATAGATATAGGCCCTAAGTGCAGGGGGAGAGAGCTTACTCACAGATCAATAGATTGATTGATTGATTTTTAATGGCATTTGAACCCATCTAGGTTGTACATTTATATCTATATTTTTTGCGTTGTTTCTTAAGAAGGGATTTTTTTGCACAGTGTCCGATTGAATATGCATGATTTTCAAATGTCTATTTGGTTTGGTTTGATGGCATACCATGCAATTTATTGAATGCCAAATCCTTTTTATACATATATATATATATATATAGTACAATTTGATGGAGATTCAAACTCGGTTAAGTCGTCATAATAAATTTATTTCAGTGGAGAATATCACTATACTCTCCATCTCATCTGATGACTATTTACATGCTTCTCTCTCATCGCAGAGTAGCAAATATATATTAAATATATGATTTCTAACCACATTTTGTAGATAACATTTTTAAATGAGCCTGAGCTAAATTTTTTTGCATACAGTTAAATGGTTTCACTTATTTCGATCGCATATGAATAAATCTATTTACTATTGATCATTTATCTGCACACAATTCAATTAAACATCAGTCATTTATTTACACACAGTTAAATGATCAAACAGTTTTATTTCAATTTAACACAAGTCATTTGTTTGCATACAGTTTAAAGGTCAAACAGTTTGATTTGACCCATTGATAGAGCCCTATCAGATGCTACCACTTTGAGTCAGAAAAGGACCTGAGAGTGATGGCAATGTAGGGTTACTCTGCATTCCCCAAAGCTCCAGCATTACTGGAGTCTCACCATCAAATTGTTTAGTGTCATATCCAGGACACATTAGGGGAGTCTTATCCCTCTGTAGAGATGCAGTCTGTGTGTTCTACAGCCCCAGCCAACTGGGCTGAACATCTATTTGACCCATAAATGGGAGCCTAACAGGTACTACCATTCTGGGTCAGAATGGACCTGGGAGTAATGGCAGTGAAGGAGTATTCCACACTCTCCAGATCTTTAGAACTAGAGCCTCACAATCAGATGCAGCTTAGTGTCATATTTAGAACACAGTGAGTGAGTGAGGTAAAGAGTGATTTTGTGTGAGAGTTGTTTTAAGTTAAGTAAGATAAAAGAAGTAAAAATGTTAAAAAGGTACAACAAGTTTACATATGGAGGAATATTTAAATCTAGTCTGATTTGGTTGTGTTTTATAGTATATCAACCTTTGTGGATTATTTAATGCCAAATCCTTTTTATGCATATCGACACACACACACACACACACACACACACATACACATGTATGTATGAGTTGTAAACAAACAGTTTATAGGTAACATTTTTAAATGAGCCAGAGCTCATTTGTTTGCACACAGTTAAATGTTTTTATAATATATCAATCTTTGGGGATTTTTTAATGCCAAAATCTTTTTATGCACACACACACACACACACACACACACACACACATACATACACATATATATATATTGTCATCCACAGACAGACTTTCGTTGTATCACAACTCTTCAGTGTGGCTAGACACGCGAAATTTTCGAAGCTGAGATCGAAACCCAGCTGACTCATACACCAACCCAAGATTCTACTGCATAGCCACAAGGAAACTACCATATATATATATATATATATATATGATTTGTAAATAAACAGTTTTTTGGTAACATCTTTAAATTAGCCAGAGCTCATTTGTTTGCACACTGTCAAATGGTTTCAAGTATTGTTATTTAACAAAAGTAATTCTATTTATCAAGTATTCCCATCCAATACAAACAATTTGCACATGGCTATATAGTGTCAAATAACTACTACTAATAATAATAATTCTTAGTAAATGATTGAACAGTTCTATTTGACTAGTAGATGGGGCCCTAACTGGTACAATTCTCCAGGTCAGAGTGGACAAAGTAACATAGAAAGTTGATTGTTTGATGTTAATGGCATGTCAACCTGCCTACAGTTTCATGCCTAGAGATTAAGGAATCACATTCATTGTATATTCATAGTTATATTTTTGTGTAATTGTTTCTTAGATTTTTTTTGCGCACAGTCCTATCGAATAAAAAATAATTTTTAAACAGATCTATTTGACCTATTGATGGGACCCTAACTAGCACTACTACTCTGGGTCAAAGTAGACCTGGGAGTAATGGCAATGAAGAGGTACTCTACAGCCTTGACCTCCAAAACTGGGGCTTCACCATCAAATGTAGTTTAATGTCATACTCAGGACACTAAATAGTTTCAATTATTGCTTTGTAACACTAATAATTCTATTCAACATTTTTCATTCATTTGCACAGTTGAATGGTTTCAAGTATTGCTATTTAACACTAATAATTCTATTTAATATTAATCATAGTTTTGATGGTTTCAATCATATGGGTGCTTAGGGCTTGACATGATCAGTCAATTGATCAAATCAGGTTTCTCTCAATGTCCATCTAGCCCAGCTCAAAGTAGATTGTGGCAAGTCAATTGACCACTTCTATTTCTGTGTCAAGGACTGTTCAGTCACTAAGATACTGTTCTCATATATTACGAGTTGCCACCCATGAGAAATACCTCTTAATTACTATTACTCACAGGTCTACTTGGACCCTGAGTGGTAGTACCTGTTAGGGTCCCATCTATGACTCGAATAGAGCTGTTCAATCAATGCCTTGTTGTAGGGGTCTTACGCCTTGGCAGAAGTCCATTAGCATATTCTACAGCCCCAACCAACAGGACAAGGAGGAATATTTTAAAGAAATGGAAAGAATACTCTCATAAAAATTCAAATACATCTATCTGAATTTTTTCATAGGGAATAATTAGTTTTTTTATATTTCTTCAGTTATCAGTAATTGAATTAATTCAGGTTATTAAATTTTTCAGAGAAATTGTTTTCAGAGAATTTAAATTTTTGATATTGATTCACAGAATGAATCTATAATGGGAGCTCTTGTGGTGTAATGGTTATCACCATAGGAAATGGACACAGTGACCCGAGTTCAAATCTTGGACAAAGTTGCTTACATTTCCTGTAGCATTAATACCCTTGGGAAAGGTATATATCCAACTATTCTCCCTTCTGGGTAAATAGTAGGGTAGACTAGACTCTTTGACTTTGGTATAGCAAATGGTCTAGAAGAAAAACTCTGAATTCAAACCTCTTAAACTCTGCTTAAAAATTGACCTTGTGTTACATCCTGTTCATGTGGAGGTGTTGGTAATAACCCTCCAGCTATGAGTAAATTGTAGGGCAGACTGAGCTCTTTAACCATAGTATGACAACCAGTCTAGGAGAAGGTAAACTTTGAATTCCCCATCCCCTTGTCCTGATGTCACTTCCGTCCTGCGGCAAAGGTGTTTGGGTAAATATTTATGTGGGTCAGTTGTGAAGTAGATACTCTCATGGAATGTGACCAAATAAGGTTTATTTTTTAATATAGCCCCCCCTTCCCTCTTGCAATTCATGCACCTCTTTCACCAGTGTTGCAGTGCTTGCATTTCATTAGTCAAAAAGTCATCAACAGCAGATATTGACATCTTCATATGAACTTTTCAACCCAAACCTCATGTAGATTTAATTGATAAATCAACAGATTTATTATGATTTTTAGATGTCTCTAAAATATCACTCATTTTCTTTCAGCTCTGTTCATTGGGTCATGGGCCGACTTTTGCAATTGGATTTTGTGCTTCAGTATCTACAGTTAGTGCAATTTCTTGTTCTTTGCCATTGGTATTGGGCTTTAGCTAGTCGTGCACTCCGGAAAGAGACTCTTCTAAGAAGGTATATATATATGTGTATATTTATTTATTTATATATTTTTTTTTTTTTTTTACTGATTGTGAATATATTTTTCATGCTTAAAAAACATGCTTAAAAAACATTAATTAACATTGTAACCAACAGATGTTGATTTTCAATGATTTGTTCTCACTTATGGATACTTTTGATACTAGTAATTGCAATTATTAAATGAACTTGATGCAATAGTTTTTATTTGTTTTTTATTTTATTTCTTACATGGTTATCTGAAAAACATTTGTCTCGTGCAAAGATCTTATTAGATTAAAGAACAGGATAAGAAAATGCAAATGTAAATTTTATTTGCCCAACTGTAATCTAGAACAGCAGTGAAAGAATTAAATAATATCAATCTCCATGGGATATTTTTGATATCATTCTGTCAAAATGGTTCTAATTCAAATATTACATAATTGCTACTAATACAGAAGATTAAAAGATTATTGGACAACAAAAAAAAACAATTCTTTTTTTTTTTTTTTTAATTATTGGCATAAATTTTAATGAACCTTCAATAGGAAGGGATTATTTTCCTTGATTATTGTTGTCAAAATTCGTTTAGTTGTACTCCTTTGTTAATGGCTGGTAAACAGAAGAAAATAATCACTTTCTACAAGTGTCATTCAGAAAAGTTCTAAGCCTCACCCTGAAAAGAAAGCCATAACTGAATATTTTTTGTTTCGGCAACATACAACCATTTCTTATAAAACTAGAAAAACCAATTCACATTTCTGTTTTAATTTCTGTGTAGGTGAGAAGTGTACAACTAATTTAAAATCTGGATGAGCCTGAGAACTTTTTGAACGACCCTCGTGTTCTCTAAGCCAGTAAAGTTTCATTAAATAAAAAATGGTTTAGTTTTTTCGCTGTCTGTTTTTTTGTTTTTTTTTTCTTGGTCCAATAATGTAATTCCTACTTTAATCTTATCCGTAAAATGAATTTGTGAATTCTTCTCATCTTTTACCTAATTATTATATTATCATCTGGATCTATTGATCAAAAGTTTAAAGGTTTTACTCTAATTTTTACAAACTTATAAAATGAACATGTTTTTTTTTTCAAATCTTTATTTTCTATATCATTGGATATAGATAATTTAATTATGAATTTCACAACGATCTTTTACTTTTTTAAATTTCAGATGCCTTGTTCCATTACTTGCTTTATTAGGCATCTATTTCACAGTCATAGCTATTCTTGGTATTATCCACATTCAACCATCATGGACAGAATGTATGCGTAAGTAAAATAGTTTTATAACTCAATGTTTTCTCATGTTATTTATTGTTGATTGACAGTACTGGACTTACCTATAGTTTAGAGCCACACACCTGAGTCTCATTTTTGGTTGGGTTGGTTTGGTTTCTTTGTTTAATGGAATATCAACCTTTGTGGGTTATTTAATACCAAAGCCATCCTTGTAGAAAAACAGTAGTATTACTTTTTAACTCATAGCTAGGGGATAATAGAGTTCATACCTTTTCCAACAATATTAGTCTAAAAGTGAAAGTAATAGCTTAACTGGAGTTTGAACTCACTCACTGCAATGTCACAGTCCAGTACGTTAGCCACTCTATCGTAGGGGCTCCCTGCTCATTTTTTTAAAATATACTTTTATTTTATCATTAGTTTTTATTCTTTAACACTAATTCATAAAAATTGTGTGTGTGTATATATATATATCTACCGGACATTGGCCTAGGGGTTAGAGTGTTCACCAATGGCCCGGGAGACCTGGGTTCAATCCCAGGTCGAGTCATACCAAAGACTCAAAAAATGGTACTTGATGCCTCCTTGCTTAACACTCAGCATTATAAGGTACGGATCAAGGGTAAAGTAGAGCAATCCAGGGAAGGAGTAGCGCCCCCCCCCCTACACATTGGTGTAGTAGCTATCGAAAAAGGAGCCTTCGGGTTACCCTCGACTATGGTCGCCAACTTTACTTACTTATATATATATATATATATATATATATATATATATATATATATATATAATTTTTTTTTTCTTTATCATTAACATTAATATAAAAAGTAATAATTTTTTACCTAATTTTTTTAGAAAAGGGCCTTAAATGACATATAGCTTACAGTCTCAACAGGTGAAAGTCCAGTTCTGTTAACAGAAGACAAATTTTTTTACTTTTCAGATTTTAAATCATGCATTTAATTTTGTTATAAGACAGATCCTAAAAGTGTTTTTATTTTTCCATAAATTGAAAAAAAGAAAAAACTAGCATTAGTAAGAAATTTTCTAAGGAAATTAGGTACTATTATGAAATTTAAGTTGAAAAATAAACTGGCTTCAGTTTTATTTTGTAAGAAACTGATTATTCATCCAAGTCTAGCCAATTTTCTCATCTAATGGTGACACTGATTTCTTTATCATTATCACTGGATTTTTATAAGGAGATACATTAGCACCATTTCTAATCCCCCTACATTATATAATATGGATGTTAGTAACACATCTTGCAAATACACCTGTTTAAGACAAATTTACTGCATAGCTTAGGGCAAGCAGCAAGTGGCATTGGTCTCTATGCAAACTCACATAAAATAGAGTATATGTTTTAATCAATATGGTGCTATCTCCTCATTAAATGGCAAGCCTCTGAAATTTATAGACTAGTTCATCTACCTTGGTAGTAATATCTCATCTACTGAAAGCAAGGTCAACATATGCATGCCTTAATGATGATGAAGCTTTCAGTTATTAATTAAAAATTATTTTCATTAGATCAAGCCAATTTATTTTCTAATACATTATTTATAATCCTTTGTAGATTCTGAAATACCAGACATTAGCATAATGGTTAGAGAGTTCGCCAATCATCCAAGAGACCTGGGTTCAATCCCAAGTTGAGTCATACCAAAGACTCAAAAAATAGTATTTGATGCCGTCTTACTTAACACTCAGCGTTATAAGGTACGGATCAAGGGTAAAGTGGAGCAATCCAGGGAATGGAGTAGCGCCCTCCCCTATCCCTTGGTGTAATAGCTATTGAAAATGGAGTCTTCGGGTCACCCTCGACTACTGTCGCCAACTTACATTCTGAAATATTTTTTTGTACATTCTGAAATATTTTTCTTCAAGTTTAATCTATAACTTTATTGAGTTTTTGGGAGTCCCCACTCACCAAGGACCAATATTTGCATTAGTGTATCCATGATATGCTAACACTGAATAAATGGAAGAAAAAACAAGATAAGCTTATTTACATATACAAAAACATTTAATAGTTGAAAAGAATACACAAAAGTATCTCAACAAATTAAATATGCACATATTGTTCTATGAACAAGCAGTATATAAAAGGTGGTTAAAAACAGTAAAAAGCTTACTTGAAAAAGATGGACAGTAAAATGATCACCATCTTAGCTTTACTGTACAATGACCAGGCCAGAGATATGTGTCTACTGTTCAAAGAACAGAGTCAAAAAAGAGAAGTGTTTTCTCCGATTGTCATGTGACTGTCAATGAGCCTGTCTTCTTAACAGACACACCCATTTTCCAAGGAAGACAATTATTTTTTGTCTCCCTACACCTTTAACTCTGATAAAATCTTAGATTTAGATTTATTGAAAAATGTTTTAAAACCTTTTAGCAAATGATATTATTAAAACCTGACTTTATTAATTTATATTTTCTGGCTTTTTAAGTCAGAACTAAACATGTGGTGGTGGTCAGTGCTGGTCATAGAATCACAAGGTGCAATGTGAATCTATGCTTGTCATTGATACTCCTCAATCCCAATACAAATGCCAAGTAGCCTGGTTTGATTGTTTGAGTTTTATGGCATATCAACCTTTGTAGGTTATTTAATGCCAAATCCATTTTTCTAAGAATAAACTGTTCTATTTCAAACTATTCAGTTAAGCATAAATACACAATTTAATTGTCAAAAACATTTCTATTTCAAGCTTTTCAGTTTTGTCAAACAGTTCTATTTCAGACAATTCTGTTTAGTATAAGTATAGTTTTGGTTTACACACTGCTAAATGTCAAAATAGTTATTTTTCGAACAATTCATTTTATAGCCCAGTTGGCTGGGGCTGTAGAATACACTGCACCTCTGCAGAGGTGTAAGACCCCCCCCCACCTCCAACGAGTGTCCTAGATATGACACTAAACAATCTAATGATGAGGTTCCAGTGATGCTGGAGCTTTGGGGAATGCATAGCACCCCTTCAGTGCTATCGGTCCCTGGTCTACTCAGGCCCGGAGTGGTAGCACCTGATAGAGCCCTATCTATAGGTTAAATTGAACTAACTGCATACTAAACTGAATTGTTTGAATTAGAACTTTTTGACTAAACTGAATAGCTTGAAATAGAAATGTTTTTGACAATTAAACTGTGTACTTACATTTAAACTGTGTACTAATGCTAAACTAAATTGTTTTAAATGGAAGTGTTTTTGACATTGAAACTGTACTTCCGCTAAACTGAATTGTTTAATATAGAACTGTTTTGACATTTGACTGTGTGTAAACAAAATCTATACTTGTACTAATCTGAATTGGTTGAATTAGAACTGTTTGACAAAACTGAATAGCTTGAAAAAGAACTGTTTTTGACAATTAAACTGTGTACTCATGCTAAACTGAATTGTTTTAAATAGAACTGTTTATTCATATAAAGGTGGATTTAGCTTTAAATAACTTACAAAGGTTGATATGCTATAAAACCCAAACACCCAACCAACAACCAATTCAGTTTAGCATACAAAAGCAGTTCCTTTTCAAACAATTCTGTTTAGCATAAGTATGCAGTTTAAATGTCAAAACAGTTCTATTTCGAGCAATTCAGTTTAGCATTAGTATGCAGTTTAGTTCTATTTGACCCATAGATAGGACCCTATCAGGTGCTACCACTCTGGGCCAGAGTAAACCTAGGAGTGATGGCAATGAAGGGGTACTCCGCATTCCTCAAAGCTCCAGCAGTACTGGAACCTCACCATCAAATTGTTTAGTGTCCTATCTAGGACACTCGTTGCAGAAAAGCAATCTGTGTATTCTACAACCCCAGCCGATTGTGCAAAGTAGCCTGGTCCTGTGCTAGGTAAATATTAGAAGTACTTTCCAACATCATTATCTATAATATTCTCTGTTCTTAAAAAAGATTGCTGCCATAAATGTTGTATTCTCAGATAATTACAAGGGTTATTCAGTAAATAAGAAGATTTTTTTTAAAGAAGCAAAATAACTTTTTTTAAAGAAGCAAATATTTTTTTCCCCAGAATTTTTTCTATCAAAAGACCCATTACTATCGATTTCCTTGAAAAGGTGCAACTGTAAATAGTGCTTTCTATTGTTTACTCCTTAAGCAATATTCAACTTACTTATTGAATAACCCTTGTCAGTATACATTATTTCTTTCATTAGTAGGCTTGCAATGGTACACTGATTCATGTACAATTTATGAATCATTGTAATCTAGTTAATCTAGAGTGTTTCCCAATAGTCCAAGAGACTAGGGTTCAATCCTAGGTTAAGTCATACCAAAGACTCAAAAAATGGTACTTGATGCCACCTTGCTTAACACTCAGCATTATAAGGTAAGCATCAACGGTAAAGTGGAGCAATCCAGGGAAAGGAGTAATGCCCTCCCCTATACTTTGGTGTAGTAGCTATTGAAAAGGGAGCCCTTGGGTCACCCTCGTCTAAGGTTGCCAACTTTACTTTTACTTTTTTAAGTCTGGTTTATCTCAAGACTATTCAAAATCACATCAACAGCCTAATTTTTAGCACTACTAATATCATATAAAACTAGAAGCTATTAAAAACAATGATAGTATATATTAAACTGTTCCAAAAGTAATATCTCATTTGAAATATGTAAACTTGCAAACTTTAGTTTGTTTTGTTTAGCATTAATTTATAAAATTTGATTTGGTTGGTCTCTCTTTTCTCTGCTTTAAGTAGAGTACATTTGAATGTGTTCACAAAATGTTTCACTTGTCTCTGATTAGAGATGGTATGGTGGTGAAGACTGGTTACTTACTTCCTTTCTACTGAGGAAGAAGACTGTTGTGACTTTATAGAAGTGAATTGGATACACATTGAATTTGAGTTCTTATGTTTAGCCAATAAACATAACTTTGAGTCTAAGCCTTTAGCTATCTCATGTACAGGTTTCTAGAATAGAACTGTTTGATCACTGTATATTGCATTGAGAGCTGGCTCATTGGTCTAGTGGGTAGAGTGTTTGCCAATGGTCTGGGAGACCTGGGTTCAATCCCAGGTCACATCATACCAAAGACTTTAAAAATGGTACTTGATATCTCCTTAATTAACACTCAGCATTATAAGGTACCTATCAAGGCTAAAGTGGAGCAAAACAGAGAATAGAGTAGCGCCCTCCCCTACACCTCTGTGTAGTAGCTATTGAAAAGGGAGCCTTCTAGTCACCCTCAACACTTTACTTTTACTTTTATATTGCATTGAAATCAAAATTGAAGTGACCCCTTGGAATTGCTTTACCATAATTATTTGCATATAATATGCACTCATGTATAATACTCAGCCTAAACTTTGGACTCCGAAATTCTTGTGTATAATGCACTCTGACTTTTTTGAATTTGTTGCATCTATATTTAACCTGAATTTGGCTTTTTTTTTTTTTCAACTTTTTATCTGTTTGTACTGAATGAAAATCAGAATTTATATTGTTTACATTGTGTCTTAAAACACAAAATTTCAGTGGATATTTCTTTGTAATTGCATAAAACACATTAGTTTAGACTATAGATAAAAACTTACTTTCGGTCATCCTGTTCCAAAGTTAATTGTATAATCTTCATGTATAATATGCACTCCTAACTTTTTTGGGCTGAAAAATTCTGGAATAATAGCATGTCTTATACACTAATGATTACAGAAATTGCATTCTGAATTGGAAATCACAATATACTTGTTTTGTATATTTCAATCACTGTGAAGAGATGTGATAGTGCATTGCTCTGGCATAATTCTTCTCTACAGTAATGCCGGATCTCAAAATTGTAACCAAAGATGATTGTCATCAATCATTGCTCTCTACTTGCTGAATGTACTGGATTGCTATTTTTAGAGCTCAAGTAGAAGCTTGTTGTCTGTCAATAACATGAAGTGCTGGACATGAAACCTTTGTGAAGCTCCTTTAAAATGATCGCAAATTCTTTTTTCTCTATTTCATCTGAAGTCTTCTTTTCTATAGGATTCAAAGCACAAGATGCATATACCACTGCTTTCTCTCATTTATCTGGGAAAATATTGGAAATCACTGCTCCAACCAATGCTGGAATTACCTGTAAACTAAATAAGCTATAATCTTAAGCTGCACACCGTCAAGGCCTCATTTTTTTTTTTTTTAATATATTTTTATCTTTAGTTTTTATTCTTTAACACTAATTCATAAAAAATTATATATATGAGTGTCAGCTGAAAAGTCCTCAACTGCAGATATGATATCATCATATGAACTTTCCCACCCTTATATATATATATATATATATAAAGAAAAAATTTTTTTAAAGAAGGGCCTCAGCAGGTGAAAGTTTGGCCTTGGTTCCAGCTCTGTATATTATGTTGTATAGCCATGACCATGACCAACTATACAAACACATATGCATGCGAAATCATAATGACGACACAATAAAGACGAGCGACACAGTTCTTAGAAAAATATACCTTTCACCTTAATTGAAAGGGTTGTGTGTGAGAGGGAGTTGGAGACCGAACAGAACTGCAACATATTGACCCTTACTCTTATGGCCATCAGCGTTTCTTTCCCGTTCTCCTGCGCTGCTCAACAGGAGGCCTGGGGGCCAGCCTCTCTGGGTGCTGGTTTTCTCTACTGCATCTTATCTCCAACTCGTCTGATCCCCAAACTCAATTGGGGGTCCCGAGGGCCCTTTCTGCCAGTGCTGTTTTCTCTACAGCATCATTTTCCAACTCTCTGATCTCCAAACTCATTCAGGGGTCCTGAGAGCCCCTTCTGCCAGGTGCTGTTTTCCCTACAGCATCATTTTCCAACTCTCTGATCTCCAAAACTCATTGAATTTCCTGTGCACTGAGTTATATAATAGTTCAATGCCTACTCAATATCTTCCCATAACTGGCTATCGGAATGTGCACTTCCGCTGTCTTTAGAATGGCATGTTTGATCGTCATCGAGCAGAAATAACTGTCATGCAGTTCACAGGTCACTCTCTTCCAGTGCATCAATTTGTGACTGTACCGTGGGATTTTAACTCTGTCCCATATTGTCAGCCAAGCTCGCCCACGCCAATGGAATATGCAACTTCTGCCGTCTTTGGTATAGCATGTTTGGCCGGGTCGGAGGTCAATATACTACATGTAATTGGATATGGTTATGCGTTCAAGGTTGTAATGTGTGAGAAATAGATTGAAACCCCACATTAATTTGAGTTTTAGAAATATGGCCTCATATTCTGCTATTCATTTTCTGGTGTTTCCTAGCTGAGTAGCTAATGTATTAGTGTACAGCATTGTATAAGTAAAAAATGCTTAATAATGGTTAATTAAACTAAGACATGATCTTTATAGGAGCTGTCATTTTTCTGATTGCAGCTATACTCCTAGGATATAATTAATCAAAAGAATTAAGGTTTTATATTATTGTAATGAAATGTTATAAGAATACTGAATCTTACTTGGGGCTACTAACCAAACTTTATCCAATTAAAACATTAAAACTTAGTTTTATTCAATTAAAACATTAAAAGTTAGCTTCAGAGTTAACAGTTTTTACAGTGCATTGTATTCATCACTTGGTTTAATTGTTATTGCATAATTATAATTCAGGTTTTTCTATTAATATAAAAGCTTAATAATAATCAGAAGAAAATATTACAGAAATTTGAATGAGCTGAGTGGATTTTTTTAGTACCAAAATTGATTGACTAAATTTAAAAGCTTATTGTAAATTATAGAATGATTTATTTTTACCACATATAGCATCCTTTAATTTTTTTTGTTTGATTAAAAAATAAGATATTATAGATCAGTTCTCAAACTCTCTGATGTGGTATACCTGCAAAATATTTTTCCAGTGTTTCACAGATTGGTACTCAGCCAATATTAAGCAAGTTTGTGCATAGCTTTCATTTCTGATTCTGTTCCAAGTATTTCTATCTGTTATATTGTATCACAGTATGCGAAAAGAATATTAAACAATACAAAAGAATTTTATATATTTTCATTTTTACATTAGATGTTGTATATATTAGAAAAATGTAAATTGGAAAATCACCATGTACTGGCAGTTGATGACTTGTGTACCAACACCAGCATAAGTACCAACACTTTTAGTTGTGCTGTTAAAGATGACAATTGTTGGTTGTTTCTGGTATTCTTAGTAATAGGCACAGGGCGGTGCAAAAATTGTAACCTTTGTACTAGACTCTGTATGAAAATTTGTATATAGATGAATATGAACTAAGAAAGAGATTAACTAACATTTTAAAAAAAACGCTGCAATAAAGAGCGGCACAAAAGTTGTGACTTTTGCACCATCTTCTGTATGAAAAATCATATATAGGTAGATATAAACAGACAATGAAACACTCTGACTAAAATTTAAAAAACAATTAAAAAAACAATAAAATAAAGAGTGGCACAAAAATGATGATTTTTGCACCCTCTTCTGTCTGAAAAATTATATATAGATAGATATGAACAGACCAAGAAACAGATTGACTCACATTTAAACACAATAAAATAAAGAGTGACACAAAAGTTGTGACTTTTGCACCATCCTCTGAATGAAACATCAAATATTGATAGATTTGAACAGATAATGAAACATTCTGGCTAACATTTAAAAAAAACAATGAAATAAAGAGTGGCACAAAAATTGTGACTTTTGCACCACTCTCTGTATGAAACATCAAATATTGAAAGATATGAACAGATAATGAAACATTCTGGCTAACATTTAAAAAAAACAATGAAATAAAGAGTGGCACAAAAATTGTGACTTTTGCACCACTCTCTGTATGAAACATCAAATATTGAAAGATATGAACAGATAATGAAACATTCTGGCTAACATTTAAAAAAAACAATGAAATAAAGAGTGGCACAAAAATTGTGACTTTTGCACCACCCTCTGAATGAAACATCAAATATTGAAAGATATGAACAGATAATGAAACATTCTGGCTAACATTTAAAAAAAACAATGAAATAAAGAGTGGCACAAAAATTGTGACTTTTGCACCACTCTCTGAATGAAACATCAAATATTGATAGATATGAACAGATAATGAAACATTCTGGCTAACATTTAAAAAAAACAATGAAATAAAGAGTGGCACAAAAATTGTGACTTTTGCACCACTCTCTGTATGAAACATCAAATATTGAAAGATATGAACAGATAATGAAACATTCTGGCTAACATTTAAAAAAAACAATGAAATAAAGAGTGGCACAAAAATTGTGACTTTTGCACCACCCTCTGAATGAAACATCAAATATTGAAAGATATGAACAGATAATGAAACATTCTGGCTAACATTTAAAAAAAACAATGAAATAAAGAGTGGCACAAAAATTGTGACTTTTGCACCACTCTCTGAATGAAACATCAAATATTGATAGATATGAACAGATAATGAAACATTCTGGCTAACATTTAAAAAAAACAATGAAATAAAGAGTGGCACAAAAATTGTGACTTTTGCACCACTCTCTGTATGAAACATCAAATATTGAAAGATATGAACAGATAATGAAACATTCTGGCTAACATTTAAAAAAAACAATGAAATAAAGAGTGGCACAAAAATTGTGACTTTTGCACCACCCTCTGTATGAAACATCAAATATTGAAAGATATGAACAGATAATGAAACATTCTGGCTAAGATTTTAAAAAACAATAAATTAAAGAGTGGCACAAAAGTTGAGACATTTGCTTTATTTTGTAGTTAAGAATAATTATTCTATGTTTTCTACATTTTTTTTTAATATCTTTTCAGAACCTTATTGGTTGGAATTATCTGTTGTCACAGTACTTCTGGTTCAGCTTCTTGTAGTGTCTGGTATATTCATTACTCGCCGATTAAATGAAATCAGCACTTTGGATTCATTAAGATGGTCACAAAAGCGAGATCTTTGGTGGTGAGTTACAGTTTTTGCATAAGTCGATTTGTATCGTTATAAAAACTGTTTTGATAACTGTAATCTAAAAAAAGCAACAATATATACAGGATGCAATGGGTAAATATCTAAATTATACAAAAATGAAAATAACACTGGGATCTCTCTTTATCAGATATATTTACCAAAATTATATGAAAATATCTGGAAATACTATTGATTAGATTTATTCAAAGAAATCTCCAGACAAATTTGGAATTTCCTGCAATCCTTTCCAATGCCCTCTTTGTTTAAATTACTGCTTTTATCTTTGCCTTCAGTTCACCTTTGATTTTGTATAGACTTTTGTAGGTTTTTTTACTCAACTATGCCCCAAACATACTAATCAAGGGAATTGCAATCTGTGGAGTTAGGGATGAGGCCACAAAAATTTTCTCACAGCTAAGACTGGGTTCTCCTGCTTGAGTGACATGGCACAGAGTCCTGTTGCCAGATGAAGGGTCTCCAATAGCCACCCTTTCAATCTAGGGGAGCGCTACCTTCTTCAGGCACATTTTGTACATCTCTATGTTGAGTCTGTGGCTATGTGGTAAGATGAATGCGGGCATAATGTTACCATCACTAGTGATTGCCTCTAACACCATAATTTGGACTAGGCATTTGGTTTTCATTAATATCAGTACATCTTGTGGGGACAGAACAAGCCAACCATTGTTCTGATCCTGGCAGGAATTTTTCTCATCTAAGAAAACCCAAAGCATATTTGATTGGAGAAGATGCTTGAGTTTGTTGAAAAGTTTTGCAGCTTTCCTCTTGTCCTCCATGGCCTGTAATAAAGATTGGGCCTTTCTCATCTTGTATGAAAAATACTGAATGTCTTCATGCTCTACCAGCCTGATAAGAAACTCAGACACTTCCATGTCCCTCCCTATAGATCTGCTTGACTTGCTGGGATCATTGTCAATTATGGCTTAGATCTCACTAACAAATTAGGGAGTTCTTTTCTTATCAGAACAGAGTGAGGCCTCCAAGCTGCTGTTCCTTTGTAATCCCTATTGGACAAAACTATTTCAACTATTTTTCTGCACTGTTCTCAGAATGACACCCAAACACTCTGAAATCTCTGTATTGGAGCTTATAATGTTAATGCTAAGCAGTACAGCATGCCATTTCCAAATTTCTCAAGGAGTGAATAGTGTCACCATGCTGCTTTCCTCACAGGTAGTGTCCAGCTGACTCTATTATACTGCACAGTAGACAACTCCCAAAATAAAGCACATGCAGGAAAGTCATCATCATCCTCATGTCGTGCCACTAGCACGGATATCCCTGACCTTCTCTCGCCACTTTTCCCTATTGTTCATCGCCTCTGGTCGGTCTTCTCTTCAGGGCTACATCCTGTATCCTCACATAGCTGCTGAATGTATGTTCGTGCTGGTCGTCCTGCTTTTGCCTGGCCATATGTGGGGGTCCATGAGTTCAAACTCCAGTCGCGCTATCATGTTCACTTTCGAAAAAATACCCATAGGAAAGGTATGAACCCCCTTATCCTCTCAGCTATGGGTTAAATAGCATCACTACTGTTCTTGACAGACGGCTTTGGCATTGAATAACCCACAAAGGTTGATATGCCATTAAACCAAACAGGAAAGAAAATCAATTCTCAAAATGGCTATAATTTACCCATTGCACCCTGTATTTTAAGCTTATTGCCAGGCAGAGGAACATTTTTGTTATTTTATGCATTATTTATGCATTTTTGTTATTTTATGCATTATTAACTCAATATAAGGTATTTTCCTATTCACTGCTCAAATGAATGCTTTTTTTATTTTCATGCTATTCTACTATGACACAATTGCTAACTGAATTTTCACATTTTGTTTGTTTTTTTATATATGACTAACTAGCTTGATTCAATATACCCTCTATTTTGGGGGGGTGTCCTCATGGTGTAATGGTTAAAGCGATTGACTGCGGAATCGTAGTAAGCGAGTTCGAACTCCAGTCGCGTATTACGTTCACTTTCGGGCAAATACCCTTGGGAAAGGTATGAACCCCCTTATCCTCCCAGCTATGGGTTAAATAGTACCACTGCTGTTCTTCTAGGAGAATGGCTTTGGCATTAAATAACCTACAAAGGTTGATATGCCATTAAACAAAGAAACCTTTGAAACCCTCTATTTTGCAAATTTTCTGAAAATAATTTGTCCACTCTACAAGGATTAAAAAATCATCTGTCTGGGAAAGGGTTAATTTTTCTAACATATATTTTTTTGTATGTTTAGAAGACACAGGCACAAAAATAAGCCAAAAGTGAATACTCACGTAACTAAAACATATCACCAGAATATATTAACCTCAAACTTTACCTTTTCTTAAAGAATAAGGATTTAAAGAATCTATTAAAATGTTAATAAGCTATGTTAATTATCCAGGGTGTTAAAAAAATTTTAATATCATTTGAGATGTACAGGATGTTTCAGAATAATTAACATCATTTTGAGATGATGTTTCAGAAAAATTGTTATCATTAATGTACAGGGTTTTTCAGAAAAATTGATATCATTTGAGATGAAGATGTTTCAGAAAAATTGTTATCATTAATGTACAGGGTTTTTCAGAAAAATTGATATCATTTGAGATGAAAACGTTTCAGAAAAATTGGTATCATTTCGTAATCTAATAATTTGACCAATTTTCATTCAAATGATCTCAAATTTTAACAGCATGTGTAGAAACAACTCGAAATTCTATGTTTCATCCTTAAATGCCTTTTCTTTCCCAGTGAATAGCATTTCTATAGCTGAAAAGAAAAAATATAAAACATTCAACTTAGACTTTTGAATTGTTGCTACAGATGCTGTTAAAATTTGGGATCATTTGAATGAGAATTGTCAAGTTGATTACAAAATTATATCAATTTTTCTGAAACACTGTACTAATAATTAAACAAATTCAAATTTGTTTTTGGCATAATGGTTTGAGTGCTTGCCAATGGTCTGGGAGACAGGGTTCAACCCCAGTTTGAGTCATACCAAAGACTCAAAAAATGGTACTTGATTACTCCTTGCTTAACACTCAGCATTATTAGGTACAAATCAAGGGTAAGTGGAACAATTCAGAGAAAGGAGTAACGCCCTCCCCTGGATCTTGGTATTGTAGCTATTAAAAAGGGAGCCTTTGGGTCGCACTCAACTATGGTCGGCTAAATTACTTGCATTTAAAAACTTTTTAAAAATAATTTTGACCAGAAAAATTGTCATATCATTGTTAATCTTTCAGAGAAAGGCACTTAATGTATTGAGAATAGATTTGTATAACTTTTTCTTCAATAATGGAAATGAAATTAAGGTTTTATTTTTAAAAGAATCCTTTTTGATATGTTATTTGCAAAGTGGAATGGTTGATTAGGCATTATTTTAAGTAATACAATTGCCATCCTTAGCAGGACTAACAGTGTTTAAAAAAAATGTCTGTTTTTAATTATATATATGTATTTACCAACCCCTCCACTCGGGCAGGATATGACACAAGGTTAATTTTTAAGCAGAGTTTAACAGGTTTTGAATTCAGAGTTTTCTTTCAAACAAATCCTGGAAGTAACACCCCCTCAAAACAGTAGTTGTATGGCTACAAACCGCCCATCTTGCAAACCATCCGAGTAAGGCAAACAAGACATGCTGGGCACTGCTGTTGAAGTAAGGACAAACTTATTAGCAGTGTTCTCCTGTAGACACCTACACATGAACACATCATTGTTGGCAGACCATCAGCTCTGTGTGGATATCATATACCATGAACTATGGCCAATAGGAACTGATGGCAAGGGGGAATCAAAGGAATCCTGTTGTCAGCATGCCTTGAGGATTAATGCCAATTTCAACTGCTTTTTCTGTATATTTACCCAACCCCTCCGCTTGGGCAGGATATGACACAAGGTCAATTTTTAAGCGGAGTTTAACAGGTTTGAATTCAGAGTTTTCCTTCTCCTAGACTAGTTGCCTCACCAAGGCTGAAGAACCTAGTCTGCCCTACTATTTACCCATAGCTAGAGGGAGAATAATTGGATTCATACCTTTCCCAAGGGTATTAGTGCTATGTGAAATGAAATCAGTCTCGTCCAGGATTTGAACTCATATCACTGTGTCCATTTCCTACGACGATAACCATTACACCACAGCCACCTCCAAACTGCTTTATCTGACTGTGGCTTATTCTTCATCACAAAACTTTGCAAATTATATTTGAGCTATTCAAATATTCATAAGACTTTCTACATGAACTGCATAAATTTTTTTCAGTAATATTTTAAAATTTCTTGAAATATAAAGAAATATACTGTAAAAAAATGTTAGTTATTTCCTTCCATATTCTACATTAGAACCAATAAACGAAAATATATCAATTTTGAGAAAATTCCTTTAAAAATGCATGGTGTTTTACAGCTCTTGACAACAATCAAAAATGCTTTTAATAATTAACTTTTTGAGTCCTAGCCTAAATTTACCTTCTGCCATTTGAATGTGATCTCTGCACTGGTAATCTGGTGCTATGATAACAGAGTGTAACAGGCTCAAAAGGTTCAAAATAAACAATATTGATGTCATCCAATGATAACAACATAATAAACATTTTGGTCAACTTAATAGCAAATTATTTTATAAATGAGATAATCATATTTAATTAGTAATATATAATTATAAAGTAATATTCTTTTTTTTATTTCAGTTTGATTGCAGTATTTGAAACATCTGCATGTGTGACTCTATTTTATGACTTGGCTGTTCAAATATGTAAGTTAAAATGATCTTTTATTACAAAGTTGTTTAATCTATTGATCTTCAATGATATATGTCAGATTTCTTCTTCTGACTGATCAGGGGAGAGTATGGTGGTAGATTGCAATGAATTGCCTTCTAAATAATTGCTTACAAGCAGCATATTTTTAGCTTTGTAACGTTAACACATTAACTCAAGTAACTGCTAGCAAAACAGACGCATCTGTCTATTCAACTAGCAAAAAAAAAAAAACACACTGCTGAGTTGGGAGGAAAAGTCTTTCATTTTATGCCCCACCTTATACATCTCATGCAAATGTGGTCAACAAAAATTGGTGTCATGGAGAAATTAAATTCCCTGGATTTTGGTTCAACAACTGCTTTATGGATTCCATCCAGGCAAGTGTAAAATTACTACATATATGGTGGTTATTTATTTATGTCAATGCACACAAAACGGAATATATGTGCTATAATCAAACAGGTGACATCTCCACACTAGACGGAACCCCTCTTAAACTAGTAGGCAAATTCACTTACCTAGGAAGCAGTATCTCATCAACCAAAAAGGACATCAACACGCGGCTAACGAAGGCAAGGACAGCTATCAATAGGCTATCGATCATATGGAAATCAGACCTAACCGATAAAATGAAACGTAGTTTCTTCCAGGTAACTGTCGTATCGATACTGCTGTATGGATGCACTACATGGACGCTAACAAAATGGCTGGAGAAGAAGCTAGATGGCAATTATACAAGAATGCTGCGAGCAATATTGAACAAGTCCTGGCGGCAACACCCCACAAGACACCAACTATACGGCCACCTGCCTCCCATCATGAAAACTAACCAAGTTAGACGAACCAGACATGCAGGACACTGCTGGAGAAGCAGGGACGAGCTCATAAGTGATGTACTCCTATGGACCCCCACATATGGCCTGGCAAAAGCAGGATGACCAGCTCGAACATACATTCAGCAGCTATGTGAGGATACGGGATGTAGCCCTGAAGACCTGCCAGAGTTTATGAACGATAGGGAGAAGTGATGAGAGAGGGTCAGGGATATCCGTGCTAGTGGCACGACATGATGATGATGATGATGATTTATTTATACTTGGGCAAATGATCTATTATTACAAAGTTATTTAATTCATTGAACTTCAGTAATATGCCAATGGCCTAATGTGTAAAGTGTTCACCAATGGTCCAGGAGACCAGAGTTCGATCCCAGTTTAAGTAATACCAAAGATTCAAAAAATGGTACTTGATGTCACCTGACTTAACACTCAGCATTATAAGATTAGGATCAAGAGTAAAGTGGAGCAATCCAGGGGATGGAGTAGTGCCCACTCCTACACTTCAGTGTAATAGCTATTGAAAAGAGAGTCTTCAGGTCACCCTTGACTAAGGTCGCCAACTTTACTTATGTATACTTAACAGGGGCAAATGATCTTTTATTACAAAGTTATTAGATATAACTAAAATTTAATTTATTGATCTTCAGTAATATCACTAATAGTTTCTATAAAACAAGAGTTAAGTTAGGACTAGCTCACCTAAGATGGTGGTTATTTATACTTAACAAGAGCATACAACTCCAGATCAAGGAAGATAATCACCACTTTATCTTTCATTTGTTGTCCTTGTCAATGTTCCTTGCTGCAAAACAGTACAAAAAAATCTGTAATAACGCTGTAGCTAGATTATGGACCCAGAGGTCAGTAGATCAAAACTATGCTCTGCTACCATGTGAAACAAGAGCTGTGTATTGACTATCTCATCCAAGATGATTGTTATTTATACTTATTAAGGACACATAAGTTTACATCAAGGGAGATAATCAACAGTTTCCGTCATTAAAATGTTATTTAATTGAATGTTGTATGATTGAACTGATAACTGGTGCCATCATCATTATTATTATTTATTATTTTTACTCATCTTTCTGTTATCTAATTTCCGTTGCTTTTTACTTTAATCATTATTCCACAACCACTAAACAAACAAGCATGGATTGGAAATGAACAATAAGCCTTCAGTGAGATTTGAACTGATCTGTCTTAAAATAGGGATACAAGATTAAATCTTACCCAAGGCCTATTTTTTCATTTCCAATCTACACTGTTTGTCATAGTAAAAATCAATAAAGATTAAGATGAATTTTTAAAAAATTAGTCAAAAATTAATAAAAGCTTTGTCTAAAAAAAATTCACTTTTACATTTAATCTCACCACATTGTTATAAGTTGATACTTTGCCATTGTAATTTGCATTTAAATATCCTCAACCTGTCACAAAAACAAAAGATAAAAATAACTACAAAATGGTTTTGAATAATAAATTGTTGATTAACAAATAAACCAATTGAATCTTTTTCAATAAAATCTGATTTGGTATTAGAAAAATTTTCTTTCACAATTTGATGGTCAAATTTATCATCAGATTCTGTCAAGTAAAATGGATTAAACTGATTTTTATAAATATATTCTTTTCTACTCAGAAGTATATCTACTTTAAACAGTTTAATTATATTTTCATGAACCGGTTTATACATAATTTTAAATTGTCATATTTAATTTTCTTATTTGAATATGAAGGTTGTTGAATAAAACTAATCCTAGAGTGAGCCAAAAGTTTTGCTGTTTGGATATGTGCTCGTTTGCAGTGCATATATCATGTGACTAAAGTAGTACAAGCCATGGAAGGTACCCGTTGTGGTTGGTAGTATTGTGGTAGTTGGTGTGCTAACATATCGTGCATTGCTTTACTCGATATGTGACTTGAAAGCCACACAGATGAACATGTCATCTGATTCAGGAACTTATGCTTTCAAGTTTGAATTTATCTCTAACACCATGGAAGAAATCAAAAAGATTTTTTGTGCAAAAGGTGAAGACACAGTTGATTACAGTAACCAGATTGTTCAAGAAATTTCACTTGGTTTACAAGAACCTTGATGATCAGGCAAAGTCAGCTAAAAACATGGATTCTAAGGCAATGCTTCAAGCTACAGTAGCACTCATAGACTATCAAGTGAGCTCAGCGTCTTATTGTCCGGTGTTGTTTGTCATCTTAATAACTTTTGGTGGGGTGTCCTCATGGAGTAATGATTAAAGCAATGGATTGCGGAATCGTAGTAAGTGAGTTCGAACTCCAGTCGCACTATTATTTTCACTTTCAGACAAATACCCTTGGGAAAGGTATGAACCCTCTTATCCTCCCAGCTATGGGTTAAATAGTACCACTTCTGTTCTTCTAGAAGGATGGCTTTGGCATTTAATAACTCAAGAAGGTTGATATCCCATTAAACAAAGAAACCAAAACCAATAACCTTTGGGAAAAGCATTCAGATCTGCTGAATTGAGCTTCATGTTGTCAAAGTCAAGCAAAACTTTGTACTCATCCTAGTAATTATATTTTCATGAACAGGTTTCTACATAATTTTAAGGGGTCATACTTAATTTTCTTATTTGAAATATGAAGGTTGTAAGATAAAACTAATGTTGAAATAAAATTTGTATATTTAGAAATAGCTGCAAATTATATAGTTGTATTTTCTATTTTCAGTGGGAGATAACCAGTCTGGATGCAGTGGTGTATTTGTGAGTAACTTTCAGAAAATCTTCATTTATCATGTATTATGAAAATGTATATTAGATATAGATATAAAAATTAGCCAAAAACCAAACCAAATCAGAACAATTCAAAAACTTAAACTTTTCTAAAATAAATGGAGTTGAAGAACAAATTTTTAAACAACTGTCTATCTACATGGGTCATTAAAAAAATTCTAAGCCTCAACTAGAAAGAAGAACTATAACTGAACATTTTTGTTGCGTCAACACAGTAAAACTAGAAAAACTAATTCAGATTTTTTCTATTAATTTCTGTACAGGTAAAGCACATACAAAGTTTAGTGGTGTATGACAAATCTAAAATCTAGGTGAGGCTTAGAACTTTTTGAATAATATAAATGATTTCTTGTTTTTCTTAAGAAGAAGGCTGAAAGACACATCTGCCAAAACATTGTGTATAATACAAAAAAAAATGAGGACAACAGTCTGAATACTCTAAATCATATAAATTTTTTTTATTCTTATTTACAGCTCCATACTCAAGAGCTTTTTTCTCCAATTTTCCTATCCTTCATGGTAAGTATATTTTGTTTCCTTACATTAAAAAAATAAGTTTTATAGATGAAAGTTGCAGGTTGCTAACTCCTTCCTATTCCTAGTCATTTTTTATGAATTTTCCCAATAAAGATATTTTGCTTTAAATGCAGAAAATAATCCAGTCTTTATTCATTGTAATTTTTTCCTTTTCAAAATGTATTTAAAAGACATGTACTGACAATACTATTTTAGTGTTTCGGGAAATGGTTAATTTCTCTACCACCATAAACTATTTTGCAACACAAATGAATAACGAAACTTCTTTTAAACAACACAACAAAGAAAGGTTTATTATTGTAGCTGGCGTAAAGGAGTGAGAGTGAGAAAGTATCCCTTTTGTGTCGCTGGTCAGTATGTTGGTCCTTGGTTTGTAGGAAGCATGTGTGAAACTAGCAGCAGCGTTTTCTTCAACGATGGGTTCCAAGTGGAATCAGTAGCAGTCATGTGAGAGAGGTCTGTTTGTGCTGCTGGCTCATGGCTCTCTGACCATCGACACACAAAAAGAAAGGACTAGAAAAAATAGTTCTTGAGAGGAAGAAGGAATTAATGCACTCTGCCAGTTGATTGGTCAGTGAGTAACTGACTCTCTTGGCGGGGGCATTAATTCACGAAAGGAAATAGATCTGTGGCTGCTACACTATAAAATATTGATAAAATATTTGTAAATGCCTATGTCATCATTTTTGCTCAAGAACCAGTTATTGCAAATTTCTGCAAGACAAAAGTAAGTTGTAAGTTATGGTTAACTAGAGTAAATTCATTACATTTTTTCTTTTAAATTACTATATATATTCCAGTAATGAACAATTTTGTGTAAAGAATGACTCAGTTTTTAACCCCAAAAAGGTGTTTTTATCATATATTGCTTGTAATGAATGACTCCTAACTTTTAGCTATGCTAGCCTACAAAAATATTTCTTCAACATCCAATGACATAAAGAGAAAACTTTGAAACAATTATACTTTCAAAACTACTGTAATACTATAAAAAAAACTATGCAATACTATAAATAAACAATGTAGTCTAAACCTTGATGTTGCCTAGCATGTTTACTGGATATCCCAAAACATCCTATTGTCTATTTGGGAACTTATGCTTTGAATAGGGTGATAATACCATAGAAGTAACCAAAAACATTTATTGTTTGAAAAGTGAAGGTTTGAATGAAGGTTTAACTGGTTTTTCTTCTCCTAGACCAGTTACCATACTAAGATTGAAGAGCTCAGTCTGCTCTAGCTGAAAGAAGAATAATTGGATTTATGCTTTTCTCAAGGGTTTTAGTATGATGTGAAACGCAAACTGCCACATACAGGATTTGAACTTGTGTTATCCTGTCCATTTCCTATGATTAATAACCATTACACCATGAGTGCCTCCAATCTCATAATGTCATCTATGTTGGTTTAGGGTTTATTGTAACTATCATTAAAAACAAATTTATTCATGGTTCTTTAAAAAATTAGGATTGTGTTAGTGTATCTAAAACAGAACTTTGTAAATTTATAAAGTTTATCCCAAACTTTGAAGGCCATTAAATGCCATTATTATTATTATTATTATTATTATTATTATTCCTTTGAGAGTTTTTCACACCAATGTTAGCTGATGGTTTTCACTGGAGTTTGAGTGACAGCAAGTCTCCTCAAGTCTCCAGAACTCTTCTTAGTATTTTGGCCAATTTCAACAGTGCTGTATTTGGATGGTCTCTACTTGTCCTCTGATTTTTAATCTTCCACTCTTTTTACCAATCCTTTTGGGATTGTGCCAAGTGCACCAACTATGATTGGTATCACCATCACGTTCCATAATTTCTTCAGCTCTCTAGCAAAGTCCAGATATTTATCCTTCTTTTCACTTTCTTTTATATTTACTCTATGGTCTGCTGGGACAGTAAAATCCACTATTCAGCAGGTTCTCTTTTATTATTATTATTATTATCATTATTATTATTATTATATTTGAAAGCTATTAAATGCCATTCAGAAAAGGAAAGAAACGCCTAGCAATAAGCTTTATACAAATTTATTTTAGAGAAAATAGAATTCTGAGCTCCATTTAACAGAAGTTTGTTTATTGAGGACATAGGATAATTATTAAGTCAAGCATGTTTATAGTTTAGTAACAATCTTTTATTATTATTACTTGTATTAATGTTGGGCAGGATGGGCTTTTTAGCCTTGGTAAAGCAAACAATCTAAGAGAAGGAAAGACCTTGGATAATTATCAAGTTGTGCATGTTTATAATTTAGTAACAATCTTTTATCATTATTACTTGTATTTATGTCATACAGAATGGGCTTTTTAACCTTGTTAAGGTAACCAGTCTAGGAGAAGGAAAGACCCTGAATTAAAAACCTGAGAAGTGTTGTTGCACCATTTTTCTGTTGTCAACTCATCAGAAAAGTGTGGCTGGTCCTAAAGAGACCTTCACAACTATAAACAAATCACTCTGACCAACAGTATTAATTTACTGTTCCAGTCTAACACCAGGCCACCTGGCGAGTGGCCAAACAATGACAAACATAGATTCACATTGCATTAGACCTCTGAGTCTAGTGAATCTATGACCAGCAACGTCACCTGACATAGTACCAGGAGACTTAACCATAGTTTACTTTGCACCTAGTGAACCTTTGACTAGCAACGCATGAGTCCCAACTTGTGTGTGACCTCCCCCTCCTCTAATGTTCACTATAAAAAAGATCTTGTGTTAAATCCTGCCTAGTGGGAAGCACAGATAACTATCTGCTATAAACAAATCAACCATTTAGTTCACATCTCCACTGAACTGTGAAGCATTTATATGTCATAAACAATGGGACAGCTTTAATTTTTTTTTTTTTAAATCTTAGTGTCACTTCAGTATTATTTATAAAACTTAGACTTCACCTCATCTTAATCACATTCTGTTATGATGAATATTTAATTTTGTTTTGTTATTAATTTTGTATGCTTCAATAAAGTTTGTAATTTTGTAAATATGGGCTTAATTCTTATTGATATCTACTTCTGACAATAGATGAACAGTTTCAGTATCTATTGTAGTCAGTGAAATGTATAAGGATACTGGTGACAGGTTTTCATTTGAGATTAATTTCTCTATGCAGCTCAAAGACCTTTTTTCTAATTATTAAAAGGACAAGATGTTTTGCACTTAAGATATGAGATTCATTCAACAAATAAGGTGAATTTTGCTATATAACAACTTGCATTTCACACAGAAAAATGATTTTTGCTTTATTTTTCAATATAATTGCCATTTTTTAATAGACATTTTTTGCTTTGAAAAACAGGTTTTTGTATTCCTTCAGCATAGAAATCTTTAAACTAAGTTTTTAGCTATTTGTACATGGTACCATTTACTTCATAATCATTTGAAAACTTTGTTCCATGCAAAAATTCTTTGAGAGGGCTAAAGAAGTGAAAATCAGGGGGACTGTAAGGAAGATGAGGTAGCTGTTCTTAATAAAACTGACTAGTGGTTTCCACTGTTCTTTCTGCAGTATGAGGCTTTGCATTATCCTGGTGAAACCCAGTAACAACTGACCTGCATTCACAGAAATTCCAAGTTGTTCAGAAATGTCCTCTGTTTAACATATGCAAAATTAGTATCATATAAAAAATTTACAGAATTACCCCGAACTTGTATCACATGGGAAGAATGATAAGTAAGGTCGTGGAAGTTAACTTAGACTCGACTATAGTAGTAAACCAAGATAGCAGTGAGCCGAGGTTTAGTAGGGGGGGAGAGAAAGAAAGGGAGAAACAAGGGTATAGAAACAAGGAAAGGGGAGTAGTTACTCTACCATTAACATGCAAAAAAAAGGCGACATCTATATTTCTAGAGACAAAGTAACTTTTTTCCTACTATCACAAATTTATTCCCAAAGAAATAAATTTTACACAATTCGATGACAGTATTGCATATATTTCATTATGCAGGTAGAGTTATACACTCAACTTTTACTTTAACACAAAAAATAAACATAAAATAAGAATAATACAATAGAATAAAATAACCTAAAATAAAGTATATGAAAGGTAGAATTGGTACTAGTAAAAGACTTACTTGCCATTGGACCATAACAAAGCAAGAAGTAGTATCAAACAGTTTATCAAAGAAATATCCACACTTGGTATTCAAATTCAAAGTTCTTTTCGTTTTCTTTCCTGGTTCATTTCAAACTACAGATAGTCTCCCTCCAGCTGGGAAAAACACTCTGTATTTAGTATTGAATATTTCCTTTTCTCTGTGGCATGTCTTAAGAATTCTGTAGGCTGGTCCTCAGAGGAAGTCAAATTTCCTGTTGAATTTCTTCCACTGTCCTTCTTTCCAAAATGTTGTTAGAAAGCTACTCTCTCAGAGTAAGCTATGGTGTGCAACATTTCTTTTCTGAAGAGAGAATACCTGCTCTTGGTTTCTCTACAACTTTTACTCTGTTTCTTTGTGACAAAGAAATTTAATGGAATGCATCTCTAGATTTTCAACTCAGCTCAACATTTCAAGCGTGGGCTGAATGGTTGAGACACTGCCAGTAAACTGGCCACTAGATGTGTTCTAGATTGCTCCTAGACTAAACCAAACTGACTGAAAAGAAGAAATAAAAAAGAGCAAGCAACCCACTGAAAAAGAGGCCAAAAAAGAGCTTCACTGGCCAAGCCCACTTGCTTTTATACCCACAAAAGGGCCGAAATGGTCCAACTTTGAAATAAGCCTATGGCATTCAAGCCACCATTAACTACCGAATTTACTAATTTTCAAAAACTCTTTTGTCTGCCAAAATGAACACATTAACTGAATCCACTATTTCAGGTGGGCTTGCCATTATCTTGAATACTATTTTGATTTTTAAACAATTTAGCTCATTTATAAACCTATTTTTGACTAAAACATACTTCTCAATACACATTACACATTACTCTGTAAATTTTATATGGTTTGCACTTTTTAACCCCAAAATATTTAATGATAGACCTCTATTCAAGCCTAGAGGAGTCTGATTTGCCTGCATTTTGAATAGCCTCAAAAGAAATATTTTTCTGAGATTAAAATAATTTTTGCTGTAAACCAATTCCAAACAATGCAGAATTTACATTTAGGAAAAAAAATTTTGGAAAAAAGTTTTTCTTTTCATTATATTAATTGAATGACAATTTTTATTTATTGCGGACTTTTTGTCCTCATCTTGGTAGTTTTTGTGTTGTTTCTTCTTTCACTACATTTCGGCCAAATTTCACCTCTGGCCTTCTTCAGGTGATTTTACCGCGACCTCGGATAGAAATGCTGAGTCTTGTAACCATATCCCAGTAATTACTGCCTTCCATAGTTGTTGTCTATCGCACCATGTTTTTGACCAAATAAACCTCTGGCTGGCTTGGGTAGGATTTGAAACCGCTATCTTCTGACAATGCTCACCTGGAACCGTAGGAACCCTGAAGGGCGATCAAGGATGGATTTTTTGGTCTTATAAATCCAATTATTTGTTCTCCTTATCTGGTCTCCCATAGTTGGGTCCATACCGAATTTTGTAATTGTCTTTAATTGGAATCATTTTGAGATGAGGCTTCTTAATCTGAGAATTAATTTTTATTTATTGCGGACTTTTTGTCCTCATCTTGGTAGTTTTTGCATTGTTTCCACAATAAATAAAAATTAATTCTCAGATTAAGAAACCTCATCTCAAAATGATTCCAATCAAAGATAATTGAATGACCTTTTTATTCAGATTGATGTGTATGTACTATTATTATCAAGTGTTAAAACTCCAATATACCAAGTATTTCTAAATGTTCTTTAGCAGTTGTATTTTTTGTAATTTTTTAGTTACAAGATATAACTGCCTTGTGACTTATTTTGTGGCAATGTCGCAAGTTGCATTTTCTAACTGAACAATTTTGTGTCTGTGCTTTCCACAAAAGTAACATTTGTTTAATGGTAATTTAGCTTGCACAGGAGAGAAGCTAAATAAATTTACGTAACTGGTTGTTATCTCTATAGAATTCAAAAGTTTATTGAGACTGTCAACATCCAATAAGGGGGATTCAAAAACTTGTCTAATATTTGAGCAGTCCAGTTGGCTAGGGATATAGAATACACCAACTACATCTCTGCAGAGGAATAAGACCCACCCAACCAGTGCCCTGGATATGACACTAAACCATCTGATGGTGAGGCTCTGATCCTGGAATTTTGGGGAATGTGGGGTGCTCTATCATTGCCATTGCATATAGGTCAACTCTAACCTAGAGTTGTAGTACCTGTTGCAGTCTCGTCTATGAATCAAATAGAACTGTTCAGTCTTTTACTTGAGATTATTATCAATATTAAATAGAATTATTAATGTTTATTAACCATTCTTGAAACCATTTAACTGTGTGCAAACAAATGAGTTTAAAATAATGTTACCTGTAAACTATTTGTTTACAAATCATATATACATATGTGTGTGTGTGTGTGTGTAAACAAGATTTGGCAGTAAATTACCTACAAGGATTCATATGCCACAAAACAAAACCAACCTTAACTGTGTGCAAACAATAAATAGCAATACTTGAAACTATTTTAACTGAAGGCAAAAAAATTATTAATATTAGATAGAATTATTAATATTAACAATACTTGAAACCAATTAACTGTGTGCAAACATATAAGCTCATCTCATTTAAAAGTAATGTTACCTACAAACTATTTTGCTTACAAATCATATGTATAATATATATATTACAGGATTTGGCAGTAAATAATCTACAAGGGTTGTTAT
The DNA here is from genome assembly GCA_963585895.1 of Sepioteuthis lessoniana. Classification (NCBI taxonomy): domain Eukaryota; kingdom Metazoa; phylum Mollusca; class Cephalopoda; order Myopsida; family Loliginidae; genus Sepioteuthis; species Sepioteuthis lessoniana. The sequence goes on along the minus strand of CAUZXS010000045.1, from coordinate 62,026 downwards.
GCCATAAAACACAACCAAACCAAACTAAACCAAATGAAGGAGAGACTATTTAAGTCAAATATGTATCTCAATTGTTTTAATGGCCTCATTTTCCGATGTTCTATGTTTATTATATAGACCTCCTTCCACAGAGGTTGATGACCTCTATTTTCTCTCCTCACATGATCAGCCATACTTGGTTTATTTGTCTTTTCCCAAATTATTGCTTTTTGATGTTCCTCTCATCATACCTTTAGGGAGAAGCTGTCTTACTGTTGTATTCCTTAACACAACTGCATATGATGGAATACATGCTGATTTTTTTATGTATTTTCTTCTGAAGAAGGCTTGATTCAAGAGAGATGTCTCTAAAGAGTGGAACTGCTTTTAAATACTGTCCTGATCTTTATACTTTTAGAATATATAACTCTTTGTATAATTTTTACAGGTACTAAAGCTGCTCTTACCTATATGGGTGATGTTGTTTGTATTCCATCCATTACCACCTGCCGGTGACCAGGAAGATCTCATTCCTGCTTTTAGTGAAGATGGAGTAAGTATAATAAATTTTCTGCTTGTTCTTTTCACTGAATGCTGGTAGTTCAGAAATTGCTTTCTCTCTTAATACAATGAATATATTCTGGCTAATCAAATTTAGCCAAAATATTCTCCAAGTCATTTTGCAACCTATATTTATATTCAACAGCACTACTCTGGTTTTTTTTTTCATCATATTGAAATAATATTTAGCTTTAAGTTATATATAAGGAAATAACAATATATCTTATATCTTTTTATCATTTTTTTAAATAAGAATAATATATATCATTATCATATGTTCTGCTATCTTGATTTAACTCTTATCTGTGATAAAATCCTTTAAAAAATATTAATAAAACAAGAATAAAACAACCTATAGCACTACTTAATTTTTTCTTCCTATCGAAATATTTATACCTAACTCTTTTGTTGGCAGAACAATATTTTTGTTGTTAGAGCAGTAGCTCAGTGTAAGGGATTTTCCTATTGTCTGCTCATTGACTAATTCAATGTTAATGTATAGAAAATAATCCACCCACTCATCAAGGATTTTAAAAGTTTTCTGCCTGTGAAAGAGTTAAGTTACAAGTGGGGAAATAACAATATATTTTATATCATTTTATTATTTTTTTAAATGAAAATAGTATATTTCATCATCATATATTCCACTATCATTGTCTAACTCTTATCTATCAATTATAAAATACTTTTAAAAAATAATATTGATAAAAAGGGAATCAAACAAAGTATTGGAAATTAAAAAAAACATTGATTAGAAAGATTAAAATCAATATTGTGTAACATTTAAAAATCAGCTTTAAAGCAACATCTTGTTATATGATTCACAACCTACAGTTTTATACTTATTAATAGCTCTATACTAGTTAATAATTCGATACTAGTTAATAGTTATACAATGCCAATGAGTAATTTTTTTTTCATCATTTGAGATTCTATTTTGCAAATTTTGCAACTGAAAATTTTAATATGAATGATAGATTTGCATACCATGTAAGATATACAAAACATATGCATGTAACAGCTAATCAGCTTTAAGATATCTTGGCACCCTTGCTTGTTGAGTGAGTTCTACCTTGGAGCTCTGTTAAAGCTCTGTATATTTTTTCTTCATTAGTTAAATATCAGTTGCCTGAAGATGCTAGACCCTTTTGGACTTTGCTGTTAATATTTCTGCTGCTGTCCCCATATATATATATATAAACCATAAATTGTTAGACCCTTGGGACTCTGCTATTAATATTGCTGCTACTGTGCTTGCCTATGTATTTTAGCTTTTATATTGGAGATTCTCCCTGTTAAATTTTTATTTCAATTATACTTTGATACTATTTCGTTATCATTTCTTTTACCAGCCCAGTCAGCTGGGGCTGTAAAATACACTAACTGAATCTCTACAGAGGAGTAAGACTCCCCCAACGAGTGTCTTGGATATGACATTAAACAATCTGATGGCGATGCTCTCGTCAGTACCCCTTCATTACCACTGCTTCCAGGTCCACTCTGACTTGGAGTGGTACCACCTGATAAGGTCCTATCTATGGGTCAAATAGAACTGTTTGACATTTAAACTGAGTGCAAACAAATGACTTATGCTGAATTGAATAGTTAGTAATAGAACTGTTTGATGTGTGTAAACAAATGACTGGTGTTTGCTCAAGTTGTTAGTTATACGTAGCAATGCTTGTAACCATTTAACTGTGTGCAAACCAATGATAAATAATAAATAGAAATATTCATGTTAGATATAAATACTTGAAACCATTTAACTGTGTACAAAAGAAAGAGCTCAGAGTCATTTAAAAATGTATCTACAAAATGAGTTTACAAATCATTTAATATATGTAAAATCAGGATTTGGCATTAAATAACTAACAAGGGTTGATATGCCACCAAACCCAACCAAACCTTTCTTTCCTCTTCTTCCGCAAACCCCATTTTACCATATTTTGGTTTTCAAAGATGAAAACCAAGCATTGAGAAAAAAATCACAACTGTTCATCAAAGAAGATATACGGAAAGCCATTCTAATATTTATTTTTGCTCTGTATCAGAATTTCTATGTGTTGTCAGGTAACTTTTCTTTTTTTTTTTTTTTTTTTTTTTTTTTTTAAGGTTAATTCACATTGTAAGTTATTAGGTTGTACGCTAGGATCCATAATCAAACTGGGGGTGTCCTAGTGGTGTAATGGTTAAAGCAATGGACTGCGGAATCGTAGTAAGCAAGTTTGTACTCCAGTTGCGCTATTATGTTCACTTTCGTGCAAATACCCTTGGGAAAAGTATGAACCCCCTTATCCTCCCAGCTATGGGTTAAATAGTACCACTACGGTTCTTCTAGGAGAATAGCTTTGGCATTAAATAACCTAATATAACATAAAGGTTGATATGCCATTAAACAAAGAAACTAAACCAAACCATTATCAAACTAGATTTTACTTACACTTTCCACTACAGGAGTCAACTAAATGACAGATTGTTGATTTTCTCTTTCTTCTTTCTCACTATTAGCACATAGTCATATAATTCTGCTGAACAAGCATGTTCAAATTGTAAATATGAAGAGAAAAAAGTTGAAAGCAAGTTCTAATACAATGAAGACCTGTAGAAGCTGAAGAATGTATGAGCTGAAATTTTATGTTTCAAACAACTAAGTTAATAATCATAATAATATATGTTATAATACAGGGTGTTTGAAAAAATTTGAAATGTACAGGGTTTTTCAGAAAAAAAATTATATCATTTCATAATCTAATAACTTAACCAATTCTCATTCAAATGATCTCAAATTTGAACAGCATGTGTATAAAAAACTCAAAATTTCATGTTTAGAGTTTGAACATCTTTTTTTTTCTCTACCTGAAAAGAAAAACAAAAAAACTCTAAACATAGAATTTTTAGTTGTTTCTACACATACTGTTAAAATTTCAGATACTTTGAATGAGAATTGGTCAAGTTAATAACTTAAGAAATTATATCAACTTTTCTCTGAAACATTGTGTACAATAGATTTATGAGACTATATAATATTCCTTGCAAAATATTTTAATTTATGTTATCTTTTAAAGAAAATAACAAATATCTATTTTTTTCCTTGTATATTATCTATGATTCATTTTAATTTGCAGGGACAAATAATATATCAGCATATTTATTGTCATAAATGAAGTGATATGTTTGACTCAAGTTGTTTCAACACAAACACTCATTCACACATTCATGCCTCTCTGAGGAGGCACTCAATGTAAGAGTTATCATTGTAGGAAATGGATATGGTGATTTGAGTTCAAATCCTAGATGAGGCTGTTTGCATTTCACATAGCATTAATACCCTTGAGAAAAGTATGAATTCAATTCTCCCACCAGCTATGTATACAACAGTTGGGCAGACTGGGTTCTTTAGCTTTGGTTAAGCAACCAGTCTCGGAGAAGGAAAATTCTGAATTCAAACCTGTTAAACTCTGTTTAAAAATTGACCTTGTTTCACTGACATAGCAGCCGCAGCTGACCACACTACAGACATTTATTCAGATGACAATACAACAATAGTAATGAATGCTATATAGGAGCCTCTGATTTAGAAATTACAGGCATAAGGTTTAAGGCCTTGTAATTGCTCTAGTGGATAAAAGTGTATTTAGTTGGTTGCTGATCATAATATCAAATTGATCAGTGAAAGTCATATACTACAGTTCAGTGGAAAAAGCAAATGTAGTATCACAAAGATTAATTAATTAAGAAGAATTAACTGATATGTGATTTCCCTTTTGATGGAAAGCTGTCTTTTAGCCTGAACAGTAAAATGTGAATCATCAGTGAAGTTCATTGAGAAAGTTCAAAGCCTCACCCAGATTTTAGATTTGTCATACACCTTTCATCTTTGTAAGAGCCTCACCTGCTCAAAAATTAAGACAAAAATATGAATTAGTTTATCTAGTTTTATAACCATATTTACCAACCCCTCCGCTCGGGCAGGATATGACACAAGGTCGGTTTTTAAGCGGAGTTTAACAGGTTTGAATTCAGAGTTTTCCTTTTCCTAGACTAGTTGCCTCACCAAGGCTGAAGAACCTAGTCTGCCCTACTATTTACCCATAGCTGGAGGGAGAATAATTGGATTCATACCTTTCCCAAGGGTATTAGTGCTATGTGAAATGCAATCAGTCTAGTCAAGGATTTGAACTCGTGTCGCCGGGTCCATTTCCTACGAAGATAACCATTACACCACGGGCACTATCTAGTTTTATAACAAGTGGTAGTGTGTTGCCACAACAAAGATGTTCAACTATAGCTCTCTTTTCTGGGTGAGGCTTAGAACTTTTTTAATGACCCTCATAGCTCTATGGATTGAACAGAGAGTATTACATATGACAAGCACCTGAAGACAGATGGAAGGTACAATGGTAAACATATTATAACCATAATAACCCAAGATGAAGCCAGTAAAACAAATAGATTTTATTTTAATTTATTTTTAAATCATTTAAAAAATGATTTTCACTTCCCTGAAAAAAGAAAAAACAGTTTATTAGTTTAATTTTTTTCTCTCTCTTTTGTATGTTGATTCTTCTAGGAAAATTTGAATTGATTTGGCTAATAATGGTTATTTTTTTAATTCTTTGTTCATGGATTCTTTGCGTGGTTATTTTATAGTTATTACCACTCTTATTGTTGTATGCACAATGCGTAGATTTTTCGTTATATTCAAAATATATAACTCTTCTATTATAAATCTAATTACCATGACCAGAAAATCCAGCAAGCACTGCATGCAACATACAGAATCACTGGACAGCTGTTTCAACCTTACTAGGTCTCATCAGTAGTGTATACTCTGATTTCAAACCAGCGACCACAGAATGCAGAGCCAAAACTCTACCACTCAATCTATAATATATAATTCCTCTATTTAAAAAAAGTGTAATTTTAAAAGTTGTCAAGTTTTATATAAATCATAAACAATAAGAGAACCACAAACAAAATAGGGAATAGGCAAGAGTTGTTCCAAAAGTTTTTAAGCCTCACTAAGATTTTAGATTTATCACACACCACTCACCTTTGTATGGGCCTCACCTGCACAAAAATTAAGACAAAAATCTGAGGGTGGTGTCCCCGTGGTGTAATGGTTAAAGTGATGGACTGCGGAATCGTAGTAAGCGAGTTTGTATTCCAATCGCGCTATTACATTCACTTTTGGGCAAATACCCTTGGGAAAGGTATGAACTCCCTTATCCTCCCAGCTATGGGTTAAATAGTACCACTACGGTTCTTCTAGGAGAATGGCTTTGGCATTAAATAACCTAGAAAGGTTGATATGCCATTAAAACAAAGAAACCATACAAAAATCTGAAATAGTTTTTCTATGTTTTTAACAAATGGTGGTGCATTGCCACAGGGCTCTTCTTTCTTGGTGAGGCTTAGAACTTTTTTAATGACCCTCATATGGTGCAGAATTTAGAAGTATTTTTCATTCCACATAAATGGAGTATTTACCATATATACTCATGTATCATGCAACTTTCTGAGGCCTTAAATTTAACCTCATATTAGAGAGTCACATGAGTTATGCACTAGACCTAGCTGTGACCAACTATTTATACACAAAGTTTATATCTCGCATATAGTGCAATGTTTAACAATATGTCTTGACCATAAGTAAGAAATGAAAATTTTTTTAAAAACAAGTAGAGCCTAGATTTATTACTCGGCTGCAAGTTTAGAGAAGCAAATGAAGAAGTAGAAATTGATCTTGTGAAATTAACTTACTAACCATTACACCATGAGTGAATACCATTGGTTTTATATATACATAGTGTTGGACAAAAAAAAAACATGAAAAGACTGAACCATTTTTTTATTTTTGCTACAAATTTTCATGAAACTTCAATTGCTTAGACACTCATTGGAAATGATTATTTTCCTTGATTATTGTTGTCAAGGTTCCTTAGTTGTAGCAAAAAGTCATAATTTTCTAAAAAGAAAATTCTAAGAAATACCAAAAAATAGGAAATTTCTTAAAATTTTCTTTTCCTTGATTTGATATCCTCATTTGTTTTTAGTCTTTTGGTTATGACTTTTCATTACAACTAAGAGAATTTTGACAGCAATATTCAAGGAAAATAATCACTTCCTATGAATGTCTAAGACAATGAAGTTTCATTAAAATTTATGGCAATAATAAAAAAAAAAAACGGCTCAATTTTTTAACTGTTTTTATTTTTTGTTTGTTTTCTTTTGTCTTATACTGTACCCACTTTAAGACACCCCTGAAGGAAAAGCCCAGTCAGCTGGAGCTATAGAATACATCAACTGCATCTCTCCAGAGGGGTAAGTTCCCCTCCCAACAATTGTCCTGGATATGACATTAACCCATCTGATACTGAGGATCTAGTAATGCTGGAGCTTTGGGGAATGTGGAGTACCCTTTCATTGCCATTGCTTCCGACATTTAAACTGAGTGCAAACAAATGACTTATGCTGAATTGAATTGTTTGAAATAGAACTGTTTGATCATTTAACTGTGTAAACAAATGACTGATGTTTAACTGAATGAATTGTTAGTGATAAATAGTAATACTTAGAACTATTTAACTTTGTTGACTTATGTTTACAAATCATGTACATCTAATATATATGTATAAACCGGATTTGGCATTAAATATGCCATAAAACTAAACCAAAAGGGATCTGAAGGGAAATGCAAAGAGGACAAAGCTGTTTCTGGAAATGGCCACACCCAAGTCCTGATTTGTTTATCCCCCCTCCCACACACTATAAAATGACTTTATGTCAAATCTTGCTAGGTGGAGAGTCAGATAAATCCATACTTTACCTACTTCTGTAAGTTACTTTTATTTATTTAAGCTGCTATTTGGTTTTGTTTCTTTTTGTAGCAGTAACTATTATTAAGTAAGTATTATGTTAGCAGGCTTGTAGTAGAGACTTTTGGGAATTTACTATTTCATTATTTTCAGAATGTTAAAATACCAGAGGATTGAGTATCTAAAATGAAATTTATGTTCCAGTTTAATGTAATCATTAACTTGAATTTTTATTTAAATCCTTGGTCTATTCTGTAATTTGATTATGTTAGCATTTATTTCTATCCTAATGAACTTTTTTGTAATTGGAAATGTTTCATCAATCTTAATTTTACCATATTTCTTGTTCATTATACCTAAGGATTTAAAAATCTTTTTATCTTATTCCAGATACATTTTTTAAATTTCTTATTTGAATTTAACATAATAAATATATCACTATTTCACTCTATAATTTTTAATTTGTTGTGATCTTTTTAGCACATTCAGAAAAAATTTTTAACTCACAAATATATACAAAAAAGAATACTACATTTTCTTTAATGTTTACCCAATCGATATATAAATAAATTTCATTTAACACACTCATTTCTTTTATTGTGTTCTCTTTTTGTTTTGGAATTACAGTAGCGTCCAAAACTAAAGGACAAAATTTTAAAACCTAATATTTGTTAGAAATAACAACTGTGAAAAGCTGAAATTTTGACAACTGGTAGTCGTTATCATCCATAATAACATACTAAAATTTGAATCATTTGCAAAGGATAGAAAAAGAATTATAACAATTATTTATTTATTTTCAAATTTGGAACGTCCAAAAGTAAGGGACAAAATTGAGAAAAACAATGTAAACAGCCAAAAAACAATAAAAATACATGTACAATCAATATTTAGTAAATGAGCCCTTGCTCTCAATGACAGCTGCACATCTTCGACTACAAGAACGAATCAGTTCTTGACAATCCTCGATACTAATTTTAGACCATTCTTCTTGAAGCTTCACCCACAAATCCTCCGTGTTAGTGGGATTTCTTTCCATAACTTTCACTCCTAAGGTCTTCTAAAGATTTTCTATTGGATTTAAGTCAGGACTTTGTGGTGGCCAATCCATAATTTCGAAATCTTGCTCGCTAAGGTAACTCATTACCACCTTTGCCTTGTGACATGGGGCATTATCTTGCATAAAGGTAGCCCTATTGAAACCTGAATTCTGTATGATTGGCACAACATGATCTTGAACAATGTTTTTATAGATCTGCGCATTTACACGAGTTTGTAACCGGACAAAAGGCGTTGTACCTTGGCTAGAAAACATTCCAAATACCATGACGCTTCCGCCCCCAAACTTGACAGTTTTCTTAGTACACTTTGCACTTAATCTTTCACCAATACGTCTCTTTACATTGTTTTTTCCCTCATTTCCAAATAAATTAAACTTGCTTTCATCACTGAAAAATACTTTTGCCCAATTTTCATATGTCCAAATTACATACCTGTTTGCAAACTCTAATCTCTTCTTATTCTTCGAACTAACAAGTGGTTTCTTCCTTGGGGTTCGATTAAACAGCCCTATTTCTTGCAGTTGTCTAGAAACAGTCTGTCTTGACACATTAACACATGGGGTACTATTCATAACCCTTTTAATTTCTGTGCAAGACTTAAAACGGTTCTTTAATGACATACGCTGCATTATTCAATCCCCTCTTGCCAAAGTTTTGTGGGGTCTGCCGGTTTTAAAAGCACTAACTATTTTGCCAGTATCATTGTAGGATTTAACAACCCTGCCTACAACACTCTTGGAATGTTTCACTTTCTCTGAAATCTCTCTAATGGTGTGCTTTTCCTTGTGTAGCTTCACAATAGCTTGTCTCACAGAGTAATCAAGTTTTTGGCGTTTCGCCATGGTGCCGGCTGATGCAACATTTACAAATGACTAAGTAAGACTTATTCTTTAGAGGAAATCAAAAAATTTGAATATAGCATACTGTTTACATTGTTTTTCTCAATTTTGTCCCTTACTTTTGGACGATCCTATTTTGAAAATGAATAAATAATTGTTATAATTCTTTTTCTATCCTTTGCAAATGATTCAAATTTTAGTATGTTATCATGGATGATAACGACTACCAGTTGTCAAAATTTCAACTTTTCACAGTTGTTATTTCTAACAAATATTAGGTTTTAAAATTTTGTCCCTTAGTTTTGGACGCTACTGTATATCAAAAATCTAAAACCTTGGTAACAATATCTCATCTACTGAAAGCAATGTCCACATATGCATAGGTAAAACTTTGACTGGTTAATGACCATATGGAAGTCTGATCTCTCTGATAAAATGAAACAGGAATTCTTCCAAGCTTTAGCTGTGTCAGTGCTACTGTAATGCAGCACCATTTGGACTCTAACAAAACATTTGGAGAAAAAGCTAAATAGGAGCTACACAAGAATGTTGCATGCTATTTTTATAAATTCAGGAAGCAGCACCCCACAAAACAGTAGCTGTACAGCCACTTACCTCCCATTTCACAAACTACCCTAGTAAGACAAACAAGACATGCTGAGCACTGCTGGAGAAGCAAGAACAAATCCATAAGCAGTGTTCTCCTATGGACACCTATGCATGGACACACCAGTGTTGGCTGACTAGCAAAGAGTTACATTCATCAGCTCTGTGTGGACACTGCATGCCATCTAGAGGACTTACCAAGGGTGATGACCATTAGAGAGACAGTTCAGTAAATCCATGCTGTCAGCACGCCTTGATGAAAAATTATTTTCACTTACTCAAAATATCCAATATTTTGAAAATGAAAACCTATATTTCATTTTCAACACAAAATGAAATGACTAAGTAGGTATTAACAAAGAATAAGGTAACTTGGACATAGGGAGAATATTTAGTAGAATTCCCACTCATCAAGGACAAATAATTAGCATTAGTATATCTTTGATGCACTAACATTGAATTAAATCAAAGAGGAAACAAGTTCAGCTCATGTACAAATATAGAAACATCTAATGTATATATATATATATATATAATATTGAAAAGAATACACAAATATGTTCCAACAGATAAAGTATGAAAGGAGTACAAAAATTGTAAAAGTCTTACTTGAGATAAATGGTATTAAAAATGATGATGGCCATGCTAACTTTTCTGTGCAATCTGGCTGGATAGAAGATAAGGTCTTTACTGTACAAAAAACCAAGGCAGAAGACAACAAAAAAGAATTTTTTTAATCATCATGTAACTGTTCATGAACCTCTCTCCCAACAGACATGTTCGTTTTTCAAGGGAGACAATTATTTATTGTCTCTACAAAAAAAAAAATTGGTCAATAAACTTCCTTTGATAATATGATATGCTTTGTGCTGTATTGAAATGCAAAAACAAAAACAGATGTGTTCTCTCTTAAAAGTTATATTAATCAGATATTACAGTATATTTACAAAGAATTTTGCTATTTAGGATTAGATTTATAATCTACATTTTTTTTGCTCTTCATTATCCACCATTATGCACAGTATTTTTATTTTTAAACTTTCAACCATCTTACACATAAAAAAAATATTATTTTATCAATTGTCATATTTTAATTATTTTTTTGGCAAATTCACCCTAAATCATTAAGATTGATTATGAAAATACAGGGTTTCCCTAAAGTCTGGATAAAATGCATATTTTTGATAAATATTTCAAGAACATTTTATTCAATTGGTATATTAATCAATAACATCTATGTGGTTTCTCCACATTAACCTTTTTAACCTCCTTCCCCACTGTTGAAAAAGCCATTTGGGGTTCTTCTGGCATGACATATATTAAAGACATCTGCTATCTTTCAATATGACAATCCTTCATGTACCACTGAGAAATACCTGTTCAATTCTTCTTTCACTAAACTAAAAAAAAAAGATTATGAGGTAAAAAGATTATGGTTTTTATAGTTAGAAATATTTCCTATGTTTCCAAACTTTAGAGACACCCTGTAATTTATCATAGCCAAAATCAGGTTTGATTTTATAAAATCATGATTTGCCTATTTTTTATGCTCACTCTAAAGTTAGATAAAATTGTTTAATAACTATTTTTAAAAATTCCTATAAGATAGTATTGATTTTTTAATTTTTGCTTAATGTACTCAAATGCAATAAACTTTTACAATCTATAGAAAAAAAAAATCTTTGTTTTCATGATATCTGATTTTTTTTAAAGGTACTCATGATTATAAAAATCTAAAACAAAGATGGCCAACTTTTCACATTCTATGCATCAATTTTTCTACACAAAAAATTCTAATGCACCATTCAAACTTTGTACTTCCATCTATTCTCATAAATGTTTTGTATGAATATATCCAGTATCTATTGATTTAATATAAGAACAAGATGAGTATTACTTCCTTTATTGAGATTTTTTTGGTCTATTTTAATTTAGACAAACTAAAAGTTTAATTAAAATTAGTTATTGATATCTGCAGAGAATTCTTTAAAATTTGATTAGTTAGTCAATTTTCTGAATGACAATGCTTGCTCACATCTGTATTGTTCCAAAACAGCACATTCAATTCTGAACATTTTTTTTTAATTCTGAAAAATGTTCACAAGATAAAGATCACCAGAAATTAATAATGTCAGAAGCATGAGTGTCATTTAATAAATACGGTGAATTTTGCCTAATAAGTTGGCAATAGGAAGCACTGTTTACAGTTGCACCTTTTTCAAGGAAATCAGTTGTGATAAGTCCTTTCATGACCCAGAACATTGTGAACGTGACCTTCTTTATTGACCACTGTGCCCAAAACTTTTTCTATGCCAGAGAGTCAGTGTGTTTCTATTCCAGTGACTGTCTTTTCAACTCAGGCTCATAATAGCAAACATATCTTTAACCTATTTGTAAACATTTTTTGACTAAAACATACTTCTCTATATACACACATCACACATTCTGTAAACTTCACATGGTTTGCACTTCTTAACTGCCAAAAATTTCATAACAGACTGCTGTTCAAGCCCGGAGTACTCTGTTTGATTTGCCACCATTTTGAATAGGCTCAAAAGAAATATTTTTGGAAGATTAAAATAATTTTTTGCTTTAAAAAAAATTTCAAACAATGCAGAGTTTACATTTAAGGAAAAAAATTCTGAAAAAATTGATTTTGCTTTTTTTCAAAAAATTCACCCTATTTGTTGAATAACTTTTATATTTAGGATTGAGAAAAGTTCATCAAATTTTATTTTCAATTACATATTTCTTCTCAAATCAACAAGTTTTTTGTATATTTTACTTGGTACCTTTATAATTTGTTTACTAAGTAAAAATGAGTTTATAAATTTATAATTTCAAATATACCGGAGTTTTTTTTTTAAATTTTTTTTTTGCTTTATTTTTTCATCAAAATCTTAAAAACATTTTTCTAATAAATCTTATGATAATTTGATTTTTTTTTTTTCAATATAATTTGTGAAGGTGCCATTATCTTCAAAACACGAACAACACTCTGTTGAAATTAGCTCAAATTCTCATTTTTCTAACTGAGAAATGAAAAATTTCAATTTCATCTTTAATGTATTGATAATAATTTCTTCTTACCTTGTAGTTTCAATTTTAAATCATTGATTTAAAAAAAAAAAATGATAAAAAAAAGAATAAAAATACTAAATCAAATTGTTATCCAAAAAAATGGGTTTTCCTCAGGCCCCTCATTTTTCTATTCTAGAAAATAATATTTTTTCAGTTTGCAAAATCTATGAAGAATGTGTCCCTTAGAAAGCCAATGTATCTGTCTCCAGATTCTAAATTTAATGTTTTACAGTATTCTCTGAATTCTTGTCCATTCAATCCTCTTAGTCTTATTTTTTTCAATCATTTCACAAATGATGCAAATTTACAGTTTTCCCACATTGACTTTTGTGATATTTTAGTAGAAAAAAAATAATAATACACATTGGTTTTTCTGATGGATTCAATACAAGTAAAAATGTATTTTCCTATTGTTTATTGAATTCAAATTTTCTATCATTTTCTATTTTTCTCATACTGATTTTATTTTATATTGTGATGGGGAAATCAATTTTAACAAAAGACAAAATTGCAAATATTCACAAAAAATAAATAAGGCACAATTCCATAGCATACAAATTTTAACTGTAAATTGATTAGTAAAAATCAATGGGATATAATGCATGATACTTTGAGTATTGGACAAAAAAATAGTGAAGTCTTAATCATTTTTTATTATTGCCATAAATTTTAATGAAACTTCAATGTGTCTAAACACATAAAAGTGATTATTTTCCTTGATTATTTTTGTCAAAGTTCCCTTAATTGTAGTGAAAAGTTATCACAACTAAAAACAAATGAGGATATCAAATCAAGGAAAAGAAAAGTCTAAGAAATTTCCTATTTTTTAATATTTCTTAGAATTTTCTTTTTAGAAAATTATGATTTTCACAACAACTAAGGAAACTTTGACAACAATAATCAAGGAAAATAATCACTTCCTGTGAGTGTCTAAGCAATTGAATTTTCATTAAAATTTGTGGTAATGATAATTTTAAAAAATAGTTTAGTTTTTTCATTGGTTTTTTTTTTTTTGTTTTTTGGGGGGTTTTTTGTCCAATATTGTAATTATTTGCTTCACTAATTTTAGTGAAAGTGTTCTGGATTGACCATGTGAATTTTCAATATTTTACAATGATCAAAATGAAAAATTATCAAATATTGTAAATTTGGCACAAATGAACATAAAAATATTTTCTCTTGCAGTCAGATTATCAATCCCATTAAAATTATTATTTTGTTATAATGATAACAAAATTGCAGTGGTTACAATAAAATATGATGTTTATTACTCTTAACTACAGACAGCCAAAGCTCAAAGAAAAGACAGTTGCTGTAAATTCTCTTACCACCAAAACTTAATAAATATTCAAACTAAAGTTCAGTTAACTGTTTAAAGGTATTTGCCAAATTATTTTATCAAATTGCTTGTGGCACATTAAAAAAAGTTCCTTCAAAATTAATTTGTAAATTTGGTGAAAAAATAATTGATTATACTTTTATTTAATATTTAAAATTAATGATTAAAATAATTCTAGATTTACATAACAATAGGATCAATGTGGCTTATTAATTTTTTAAAAAACTGATTCCTTAATCTTTTCCTGAAAGAAAAACTAATGATTAATGAAAAGTTGATTTTTGGCTGAATGTTATATTCATAGCTAACTTCATGATTCATTTTAAATGTATTATAAAAATCTGATTAAAAAAATACCTCAAAATTACTTTGATCAACATGCTACTTTTAAAAAGTTAAGCTTTGATTAAAACGTAAACATTTTAATTTGTTTAAAAATCTTCCAAATTATTCAGAGAATACTATCTGTTATTTTCTTAATAAGTTAGTGAATGATTTAATTAGATATTTTTCACTCTTGAGGTTGTTAAAACATACCTAAAAATATTAGCTAGTTATTTAGCAGACATATGACTAGGTACCTATTTTAGGTGACTGACCAGTAAGAAACTATTTTATATTCTCACCATCATCCTAATTTATTTCTCTATAGTGGATTGGTGAAAAAAGTAATACAAATATCTCTTGGTTGCAGGGTTTCAGCAGTCAAGAATTACGACATTTTTTGTCGTAATTTCCACTTTTTTAGGGTTGCCATTCAAACAGATACCAATTGAAATGAAAAAATCTGAAAGGTTATTTTCATTCAACTACAAGAAGGTAAATATATAAAATCTATAGTATGGCCTTATTTTCAGAGATATTAGATTTTGAAATTTACCAATTTCTCCACAATCATTCAGCTCATTCTACACTCATAGCATTTTATAGATATACACCCACACAATATCAAAAGAGCACTTTTAACTTAATACTGTGAATTAAGTTTATTATTCTATAGATAAAATTTTACTGGGAGAATTTACTTGTCTACAAGTCAAATAGAAAGTCTGTGGTTTATCCTCATTCTTTTTACTTGTACGTAGTGAGGTGGCTCCTATCAGGCTTCAAAAAGATTAAATTTTATAGAAATTTTAAGATCAATATTAATTACCTATTAATTTTAATTTATCATCAGTATTGTAGGAAATAGAGCATAAAGTAGGTGTAGGTAAAAATATTTTCTTTCTCAGTAGAACAAGCTACAGGGGATTTAAAAAATGTTAACACCCTTATAGGAGTACCTTTGTGATATCATTTAAGACAGTCTTCATATGTTTACCATCTCTGTCAACATATTCTTGGAATCTCCCTCAGGTGATTAAAAAATGTTGATATTTCTATGAGAGTATCTTTATTAGAAAAGCTGAACTGATATCATGGAAACCACTTGGGGAAAGATTCAAATAATGTGTTGACAAGGATAGTGAACTGGTAGAGACTTTAAAATCATATCATGAAGGAACTCTCACAGAAATATTAATATTTTTTTAAACACCCTATATATTTTTTTTTTTTCTTTAGTAATTTCTTTAGCAATTTGACAGACTATGAACCTAAATGATTAAGTGGTTTTTGATTTGGTTTCTTTGTTTAATGGCATATCAACTCTTTGTAGGTTATTTAATTAAAGCCATTCACCTAGAAGAACAGTAGTGGTACTATTTAACCCATAGCTGGGAGGATACGGGGGTTCATACCTTTCCCAAGGGTATTTGCCCGAAAGTGAACGCAATAGCGTGACTGGAGTACGAACTCGCGTACTACGATTCCATAGTCCATCGCTTTAACCATTACACCATGAGGACCCCCCCCCCCTTGATTAAGTGGATTTGTTGATATATATATTATTTGGCTATAGACAAGTGCTTCCTCTCAAAAAGCCTTGCAATGCTAAAAAGAAAAATGTACCTTCAAATTATATTCAGATGTTACATAGCCATATACACGAATATGGCCATGTGCGAAATGGACATATCATGTTCATAATGATAGAACATATAAAGAACATAGGAATTCGAAAACACGTAAAGACTTCTTGTTCAGGTTCGAAACCTTTTTATTAACTTTGAGTTAAAGGTTTCGACGTAAGGAGGAGAGACACAATCTTCTATGCTGTCTTATTCATTTGGCCCCCGTCTCGAGTGGCCCTCATAGGGCGCACGTTCACCTTGCGTCTGCGAGCTCCAAAAGTCGATCCTTCTCGTTTGGCGTCTAGTACCCAACTCTGACTTTCTTCAGATTCTCACACAAACCTCTGCACGCTTCCGGTGCGTGATGTCACCCGCACCCTGTCACCGCGTTTCGTCTCAGACTATTATGACATCTGAGTGACACCTCCATCTGCCCGCGTTAACACCTGCCTCAATGTTGCACCTAACTAACCTATGTGCTGAGCCGAAAGGTTCTCAGCCTAACTAAATTCAAAGGCATGAACCGAAATCCCTCGGCTTTTATATAACACAGAACATTTGAACTTAAAAGAAAGTACCTTATCCTTAGTATAGATAATCCTTGAATCATTCAGAAGTAATAAATATTTATAACTATATAAAGATTTGTTTGTTGGGGGGGGGACAGTTTAGAAGTTGAGTAAATTTGGAGGTGTGCTTAGTATAACAGTTATCATAATAGATAGTAGAATCAGAGAACATTTCAAATTCTGGAAGAGGCTGTTTGCATTTCACTTTGTCCTAATGCCCTTGGGAAAGGCATGAATGCATCTGTTCTTCCCCAACTATGGGTAAATAGTAGGGCAGACTGAGCTCTTTAGTTTTGGCCAGGCTGTCGGTTTAGGAGAATGAAAACTGCTTTAATCTGCTTGAAAAATAACCTTGTGTCATGCTGCTCATGGCAGAGGGGTTGGGTAAATGCAAACATCAACAAATTTAGTTTTATTTGGTAATAAATAATTTTAGAACTATGTAAGATATATTAATTTCATGTCAGTTGATCAGAAATAAGTGATTTGAATTTGTTAGAGGTGCAATAAAAAAGAAATTAGCACTCATTGGCATGGAGTATGTTGACACTTTCTGATGATGAATGCTGACCTCTTGAACCCAAAGCCACAAAATAGGAAATAAAACGCAAATGACAGAAAGTACAGGTGTTTAAGAAGTGAAGTAGTGTGATGTAATCCCAGAAGACATGGGTGGATAGTAAAAATACATTAGTTTGGTTTGGTTTCTTTGTTTAATGGCATATTAGATTTCATGGGTTATTTAATGCCAAAACCATCTTAGCAGGAGAACAGCTGTTATACAACTTAACCTATAGCTGCAGGGATAAGAAAGTTCATACCTTCTTAAGGATATACATTAGTGATATAATGTGCAATGAAATATTGTAAACTGTCATGTATGAGTGTTGTTCAAAAAGTTTTAAGCCTGATCCTGAAAGAAGTGTATAGCTGAATATTTTTGTTGTGGAAACATACTGCCACTTCTGAATTAGTTTTTCTAGTTTTATAAGAAGTGGTAGTGTATTATTGCAACAAGAATGTTCAGCTGTACTCTTCTTTCTTAGTGAGGCTTAGAACTTTTTGGAGAACCCTCATATGCTTGGCAGACATGTACAATGCACACTCCAATTTCAGACAAAAATTTCAAGAAAAAATCCACTTTTTTTGTACACTAAGTTGTACTTTCTGTCTGAAATAAAAGGTCACCAGATATGATGACAAATGAAAAATATAGAGGTACTTTTGGATGAAAAAAAAGTCTAAGATATACATGCCAGTCTAAAGTAAGTAAAGTTGGCGACCTTAGTCAAGGATGACCAAAGGCTCCCTTTTTGATAGATACTACACCAAGGTGTTGGGGAGGGCACTACACTTTTCCCTGGATTGCTCCACTTTACCCTTGATCCCTACCTTATATTGCTGAGTGTTAAGCAAGGAGACATCGACCAGGGATTTAACCCAGGTCTCCCGGGCCATTGGCAAACACAGTCTACAGAAGACAAAAAAAAATAGAATTCTGTCAATGTGTGTAGGATCGTTTCCTGCTGTAAACCCAAGTGAGTCCTCTCTGTCACACACTCTCTTGGAGGCTCTCCTTCTCTCCATCCTTCCCTCAAGTATGTAATTGGCACTAACATGATATATGTAAAAAATATTTGCATTTGTAAATATATTTACACATTTTTGTAGAAGAAAAAGGAAACATATAAATCTGTCTTCATCTGTTCTTTCCTGACCACTGACTATACAACATGATTAGTAAACTTTTATTTCATGTGCATTTACAAATGTCCTCTTTCGACTTGAACAAGAAGAACATTATTTTTGTATATCACTACACCTGATATCACTGGAAAGTAAGATAATTTTTTTAGTTAAATCATTTTTATTGTTTTGTAATTGAGAATTGTTATCAGAATGTAAATTTCTAAAAAGAAATATGACTAATATATATATAACCAGTATATAGATACTAGGGTGAGTCAAAAGTTTTGTAATATTTTGATAATGATTTGGCAGCTCCAGATGCTTTTCCTGAGGGGATGAACCACATTAGATTGTGAAATACAAAGCTTGCCTGATACTCTCCAAGTGCTACCTGCCAGATGTGATTTTATGGCTTGGAGCACGGACTTAGAATCCACAGTTTTAGGCCTACCTGACCTAGCCTGATCATCAAGGTTCTTGCAACCTGAGCAAAAATTCTTCAATCATCTGCTTACTGTACTGTGATCAACTGCACCTTCACCTTTCACCCAACAAATGTTTTGGGTTGCTTCTACACAGTGTTATTGCCCAGTTTGAACTTGTAAAGTATAAGTTCCCAAATTAGACTATGTTGCACATTCAGCTATGTAGCATTCAAATCATGCACATAATATGAAGCAATGCACATGTTAGCACACCAACTACCACAATACTACCAATCGCAGCAGGCACTTTCTAATGCTTCAGCTGCTTTGGCATGTGATATACATGCCACAAATTAGAATGTACCAAAATATTGCAAAACTTTTCACTCACCCTAGTATTATTTTTGAAAATATAACCCAAGTGAGAACTTGATCAAAAGTTACGTAAAAAGTATTTTATTATTTCTAGTGGAACATTATACAATAAAAACAGATATTATTAGGTATTATTTATTACAAAACTCTACAGCATTGAAAGTCTCTAACCAAAAAAAAATTGCATGAATGTATATAAGGGCTGTACTTATTTTTGGATTGTTACATATTCATATTTTTGTTTACAAAATTTCACTGCTGTTGAGTTTGGTAATTAATAATACCTAATAACATCTGTGTTTATTGTATGTTCGACTAGAAATGATTAAATCTTTGGTTTGGAAGATAATTCATTTTTTTTATTATTGTTTGGAGTTTATTTATTTATTGGTGATACTGTATAAAGAAATCATAGTTTTATCGAAAAATGTACAAAACAAAAGTAATTGTTTATGTTGGTCAAACTTAATATTAATTTGCTTTCTCTTTCAATAATTTCCTTTTTCATTCACTTTTATCAACTCTCAATCTTTAAATTATAAGCATCACTTTGGGCCACACAAATGACTCATAAAAGAATAACTTTAATGAAATACTAAATTTTAAATATAAAAAGTAAATTTGTTGTTCAGCCGTTTTACTTAGAAAATGTTGTTGCACAAAAACAGCTTAAAACTTAAGTATCAATGGATGCATCACAAAAAAGTTAATGTTTCACAGAAAGTTTAAAAGAATTCTTACAATTCTTGATGTAAATATTTCAGAAAATACAATTTTGGTTCTTAAAATTATTATCATAAAAAACAGTACAGTATATTTTTCCATCATTTTATTATTGGGATATAGAAAATAAATAAACCTTTCATCATCATCAAAGAATACCAACAGCATGGTTTCCCTTGATTCTCTCTTGCCATCAGTCTTTATTGGTCATTACTCTTGGCAAGTCCTGTAGATGGTAACCAATGTCCACCCAGAGCTGATGAATGTAAGTTTTTGCTGATTGGCCAACATCAGTGTGTCCATATTTAAAAGGCCATTGGAGAATGTTATTTATAAATGTATCCTAACTTCACCAGCAGTGGCCAGCATGTCTTGCTTATATTACTTGGATGGTTTTTGCAATGGGAGGTAAGATGCTGTTTTGTAAGGTGTTGCTTTCTGAATTTGTTCAAAGTAGCATGTGGCATTCTTGTTGAGTTCCTATCTAGCATTTTCTCCTGGTGTTTCATTAGAGTCTAGGTGGTGCAGCTATACTTTAGTACTGACACAGCTACAGCTTGGAAGAATTCCTGTTTTATTTAATCAGAGAGATCAGATTTCCATATGGTCATTATCCTGTCAACTGTTGTTGACATGAACTGCTATGAGTAGTGGTTCGGGAGACCAGGGTTTACACCCAGGTCGAGTCATACCAAAGACTCAAAAAATGGTACTAGGTGTGGCCTTGCTTAACACTCAGCATTATAAGGTACGGATCAAGGGTAAAGTGGAGCAATCCAGGGAATGGAGTAGCACCCTCCCCTACACCTGTGTAGTAGCGATTGAAAAGGGAGCTTTCGGGTCACCCTTGACTAAGGTCACTAACTTTACTAATTGTTAAAAGTTAAATTGATTCATAAGTACACAATTATTAACTAATAAAAATTCAGTAATTTGTTAAACATCATCAGTCACCTTGCAGTTCTCAGAAGAAAAAAAATTATCAGCTAAGTTATAAAACTTTCAAATATGAATTATTTTACCTGTGACTTGCATGAAAAAAAGTTGTGTAATAACTTTCAAAAAGCCCATCTTGTCAGCAGGCTGAGAATACACTGACTGTATACCCTGCAAGGGTGTAAGACCCATGCATATAAAAAATGGGGTATCTTGAGTATGACACTATACTGCATGATGGTGAGGCTCCAGCTCTGGAAAACTGGGGAATATGGAGTACCCCTTCATTCCCATTACTCCAAGACCATTCCGACCTGGAGTGGTAGTACCTGTTGAGGCTCCATCTATGAGTCAAATAGATCTGTTTAAAAATTATTTGTATTTAATTGGACCATGTGCAAAAAAAAAAACTATTTTGAAACAACTACTCAAAAATTTAAATATGAATGTACAATGAATATGATTCCCTAACCTATAGACATAAAATAACCCTAGACAGGTTGATATGCCATTAAAATCAATCAAAAAGTATAAGTTATTATAGTAAAATATTTAATCTCCCTTAATTTATTCCTTTCTTCCCTTATTAAAAAAAAAAGAAAAAAATATGATACAAGATAAAAATCCTTTTAGCTTTTGTTGTTTTTTTCCCCCTTTTTTATGTGTGATATAAATGAAAATTATCATCAGTCATAGTTACGGAGTGTAGGTATTTATTTTAGCTCAAGCTATGGCAAAGCAACAAATCTGGAGCATCCAGTAAAGACTGAATCCATTTCCTAGTAATAATGATCTTTGAGACTTTCTTGATAATAATTATTCTCAATCTATATTGACATCATGCATAATTACTGACTGTAATTTAAAACTGCTCTACAGTTTATTTTATTTTTTATTTTCAAAATTAATATGTATACTAAATGAGAGAAACATTTTTTCAAAGGTTAAATGGTTGATTTGGTTTCTTTGTTTAATGATATATCAACCTTCAAGCCATCCTTGTAGAATAACAGCAGTGATGCTATTTAATCCATTGGTTTGGGAATAAGGGGATTCATACCTTTCCCAAGGTTATTAATTCGAAAATGAACATAATAGCATGACTGGAGTTTGAACTCAATTACCTTGAGGCCACAGTCTAGCACTTTAGCCATTATGCCACCCACAGGGACCACCCACAAAGATTAAAAGGACCATGCAGTGAGGAGTATATTTTGAAAGGTAGGACCCACCTCATAATTTAGCACATATCACTTGCATGTTATTCAGCTATCCCAAATATATTTTTCATTTTAGTCACCCCTTTTTTATACTGTTGATTTGTGAATAACTTCACTTGAATATATTTTGTTTTTATCCTTTTTTTTTTTTTGGTGCGGGGGGATGTTTAAGATTACTTGATACTGTGTAAACTTATGCCGTATTTTTATTATTAATATCTTACTAGATTTCTAGACTGAGAGAATAAGTTTTCAAGCTTTTTTTTTTAGTTAAAATAATAAAATCAAATAAAACTATGTATTAAGGGTTTACTTCTATATTAGAGAGATTAACTACTAGATTAATAGTACAATTATAATCAAAATGATCTTTAGATTCAGTTGATTGGATGTCATTATATCAAAGAATTACACTTGTTAAACCCATGACCTAATGCATTGATTTTTAGTAAATATCAATACTTTATATAGTACTGAACAAAAAAAAAACATTTTGAAAAAATGAACCCTTTTTTATTATAACCACAAATTTTAATGAAACTTTCCTGGCTTAGATGCATATAGGAAATGAATATTTTCCTTGATTATTGCTGTCAATGTTCTTTTACCATTTGTGTCTTCAGATACAGTATTTTTTCTCTCGCAGCCACAACTTTCCTTTTCATTATAATTTCCTATTTTCTTATAATTTTTGAGGAAAACATCAACTGATGAATGATAGCGATTCTAATTCTTTCTAATATTGTGAAGTGACAATTCATGATTAGCAAAAGACTAATCACAAATTAGGATATTGAATTAAGGAAAAGAAAATTCAAAAATTTTCTGATGATATTTTTTTGTTTTTTTCTTTGTATTTCTGAGAATTTTCTTTTTAGAAAATTATGACTTTTTGCTACAACTAAGGGAACTTTGACAACAATAATCAAGGAAAATAATCACTTCCTATGTGTGTCTAATCCATTGAAGTTACATTAAAAAAAATTTTTATGCTTCAGTTTTTTATCCAATACTATACATTTACAAATAAGTATAAATTCCCTTCTTTTTTCTATGAATATTCTTTAACTTTTCTATTTAAGTAAACCATAATCCAGAAAATATTCTCAGGCTTTTTTACCATGACCATTCTCCAAGAATTTGATAAAATTGTTGAGTATTTAATGTTTTATTAAATTATTGTTTAAATTTTTCTGTAAATTTACTAAAAATTCTTCAAAACTGTCTTTAAGGTAACAAATCAAAAGTTAACTTTGCTTTTTGAAAATGTGCTTTATTCATATACCTGCAAATTATTGTCAATTTGAATGTGAAAAGTTAATTTTTTCTTTGTCTAAACCATTAAATTGATGTTTCCCTGAGTTTCCAGTCTTAATTATTCAGTTTTATATCTAGTGACTGTGAATCATATATTTAGTTAATAGGTAAATTTATCAAGGATAAATTTATTGTATAGTAAATTTATTACATCAGATTAATTGCTCTTATAGTATAGAGTTTCCTTAACCCTAACCCTTTAGTTCTTTTAATTAAATTCTCAAAAACAATGATTAAATTCTGAATTTAGCCACCAATAATTTACCTGCAATAAATTTACCAAATGATTTATTTACTAGTGATGAATTTTTCCCAACAACAAATTTATCAGAAATACTTTTCAAATTCACATGTTGAGCATGATGATAAGGTGAAAAGCATTCTGAAAAATATACCTTACTGATACATTGTGATTCATTATCAATGATATCCCTAGTTCATCAGGAGTTTCCAATCTTACAACATCTGTTCTCCTTGCTCAGGTGACCTTGCTGAGATTTATCATTTCCCAGTTTGCTTCCTGGCAGTGATAATCCATTGGTTCATCCTCTTAATCCAAAGCTACCTAATGTCTTTGCATTAAGAATTCCATAGTGGTTCTAAAGCCCTCACCTCTTTAGTAGTTCCTGTTATACCAATTCTAGTCAGAGTCCTGCATGCCAAGTACCCTGCAAACCCTTAACAGTCCACCTATATTGGCTCACTTAAGCCTAGCTTCAACATAAGCTTCCTCCAGATGTTTCTCCCAGGGTACTGTTAATACTTGATTGCACCTGAAAATATTTCCATGTCTGGAAAGAGTATTACTTGTATGATGTGATTGGGGAATTTTAACTGTTTTCCAAGATCTGTTCTCAATTGCCAGCCTGGTGCATGCATAAATGTCTGGTTGGAAATTTATAAGTTTGGATTTTAATCAATCACATCATTAAAGTTTCATTTGTTTTATCTTGACATAGCATATAATAATTAAATACATTATTTACATATCTCAGACTATTATCCTCATCTTAGTGGCTATACTCCCAAGATTTTAGTAACTGTAAACAAGATGATTACTTCTATACCAATACCAGCAACTCTTTTCTAGTGTAACAGTGTATACTTATCAGTACTTCATATAAACTAACACCAATCAGGAAGAAAATTAAGTGACAACACTTAACCATACTTGTATTTAAACAAACCTATTAATTTTTTTAATGTAAAATATTGGGATACGATAAGAATCTAGATACTTATGAAACTTTAAAAATGATTTGATAATGAGGAGGGCTACGAACCCTTCACCTGACATTTGTCGTTCAAACCAACTTATTTATTTTTTAAATGCTTCCTTAAATTGAGGTGTGTCTTATAAGCCATCAAATACAGTAAATTGTCCCACAGGATAACATATAAGATAATAAAGGCATTGTTTAAGAGACATTTATATTATCTCTATGACATTTTACTGCTTGAGAATCACAATTGTTGAAAAATTAAAACTGTTGACAGCTCTAATGAAAATTAAAAAGATGTTTATACTTTACATAGAGCAATGATGTTGTTGGTGAGTTTGAATAACACTAAGTGCCTCATTGTTATGATTGTGTCCCTGATTCAGCTAAGTTTCATAAATTTTATATAATTTTAAATTATCAAATGATTTGGAAATAAAAATTTGTTCTCCAGTATTTGATTATCAGCCTCTAGTCATGTTTGTTTCAGACATTAGTGTATTTGACCTTGAAAGTATTAATTCAGGGTTTTTGTTTTGTTTTCTTAAGTGGTAAAAGTAAATTAAAACTTTTTAAGATGGTCTCACTGGTCCTATAATCTGGTTTGGTTGTAGCATCCCTCTCCAGGTCTACTACTGGTTGGAATTCAGAGTTTTCCTTCTAGACTGGTTGCCTTACCAAAGTTCAGGACACAGTTTGTCCTACTATTTATCCATAGTGGGAGGGAGAATGGTTGGATTCATACTGTTCTACACAGAGAAGAACAACAATGCTGATGTATGAAAATATAATCTGCTTCTTTTCTTGTTTTTCTTTATCATCCAAAATGTACATATGGGTAGAGTAAGATTGAGTCAAAGATAGCTGAAATGCACACACACACAGAAACAACAGTGCAGTATTTCTGTGAAACCTCTCCGCCTTTATTCTTCATTCTCCTGGGTTAAACTTCTTTCCTGGTTTATATAATTTTCCAGCCATCCATGCAATTCTCGTGGTCATACATCCTGCCTATGCACTGTACATGGACACACCTCCTGTCTAGCTACCTGTATATCCGAGAAAACATCTACATCCTGTTTACCTTTGGAAATAAGTGGACATCTTGTTATGCTATCCATGCAACACATGTGGCATTTCCCCTGGGGCATCAGCCTGTTTACCCTAGGAAACAAATGCACATCCTGTCATGCCACCCACACAACTTATGCAACATGTCAAAAGAATCTTTCTGTTGCTATCCAACAATACCTTTCCCAGGAGTATTAGTACAAAAATGCAAATAGCCTCATTCAGGATTTGAACTCAGGTAGCCAAGTCCATTTCCTATGATGATGCCCATTACACAAATATGCACCTCCAGATAGTATGTCTTTTATTTTGTTGTTTAATCAATTATACAAAAACAACAAAACATGATCTTGAATTAATTTTAGTATCTTTCATATAAAAAAGATAGAATAAGTACATTCCCTTGAATTGTTGGGGATAGTCCCCATGGTGTATTGGTTAAAGTGCTGAATTGCAGTCCCAAAGTCACACTATTACATTTACTTACAGATACATACTCTTAGGAAAGGTATGAGTTCCCTTACCGTCCCATGTATGGGTTAAATAGTATTATTACTGTGTTTCTACAAGGATGGCTTTGGGATTAAATAACCCAGGAATGTTGATATGCCATTAAACAAAGAAATCAAACCAGCCAACTTGAATTGTGAAATCCCATCTTATCTCGAAATTAAGTGTAATAAAATGGTCAGATGTTTACTCCTTTTTATTCTTGAAATCAATGTTTAATCTATTTCTTAAGTGTTTAAAAAAAAATTTTAATTATCATTTCTCTGAACATGAAAACCAATTGATGGAACAACTGAAAATTATAATCATTAGCAGCCATGAAATTTTGGTTTAGCTGTACTTGATGACAACAATATGCTCTGAAATTTAACTATTTTTGCATATGGCCAATAGAATTTTTTTTTTTTAATTCCTTGAAGGCATCTCTAAATCATGACATTTTATTAACCAATGGTTTGTTCACATTGTATTTTTAGAATATATTTTCATTTTACAGGATTATATTTTATGACTGGATAATCATATTCATTTCAGAAAAAATTATTTACTTTGTTAATTTAATGAACTATAGTCTTGCTCTTTGTGTATGATAACTTTCTATTAGGATACTTTATATAAACATTTTTACATTTAATACAATATTTTGTAAATAAACAGGGTGTTTCAGAAAAATTGGTATCATTTTGTAATCAAATAACTTGACTAATTCTCATTCAAATGATCTCAAATTTTACTAGCATGTGTAGAAACAACTAAAAATTCTATGTTTGAACAGTATTTTTATACCTGAAAAGAAAAAAGATAAAACATCAAACTTAGAATGTTGAGTCGTTTTTACACATTCCGTTAAAATTTGAGATCATTTGAATAAGAATTGGTCAAGTTATTAGATTATGAAATGATATCAATTTTTCTAAAACTCATTGTATAATTATAACTATAGTTCTAAAACTTAGTAATTTAACTAATAATTAAAAATTCAACTTTTATTTTGCTCTTGTATGTTTTTAAATTTAATTTTAGTTTTACAGGTATATTTCATTAACTTCATATTTGGTATGTGTGTATAGAATATCAAATTTGGTATCTTTGTGTCTTCTTTTTCTATGCTATACAAATTTTCTACGTTTTGTGGGCCAAATGATGATCTTCATATCAAAACTTTTCCAAACTTCTTGCTCCAAGTTTTTCCTTGATCATGTAGCAGTATATCACATCACTGTGACTGACCGACATTTCACCAATGGTTATTTGACTGAATGGACATTTTATTTATTTATATATAGACATTGTTTTAATTTTCAGAAAATACCTCACTTTTTTTTCATAACTATTTGCTTACTTTAATATTTTTATCTTTTGCGTTTTTAAAAATTAATTGTTTAGTAATAAGTTATTTAGTATGATATTTGTTTTATTTAGTGTTTGTTTTGCTTGGGAGTTATTAATAAACAATAATTTTTAAAAAATCAAAAATATTGAAGCAAGTAAATAGGTATGATGAATGGGGAGTATTTTCTGAAAATATTTTTTAAAAAGTCTATTCAACCAAACGTCCATTAGTGAAATGTCTGTTGGTCAAATGTCTGTCAGCCATTTGTCCTGGAACCTACATCACTGTATATGATCTGCATTTAACTGCTAAAGTAAAGCATTGTAAAAATAATAGCAAAGTAGGGAACAATATCTAGGCACAAAAATGGAATATTTTTCGTATAGAAAGTCTTAAAAGTTAAACATAATTTTTTTAAATTTCTTATCAATTTATAAATAGATTAACCAACTTTTAAAAGTGCTAATAATGACTTTTTCTGATTTGTAAAATATCTAAATGCTATATTTCTAAACAGAAAAAGATACCCTGGAATTTTGGCTGATTTTATTGATAGTATTGAATTTCTTAGAATTGTTTCCCAGGCATTTGATTATTCATATTGTTCATCAAGGTAGATTTGAATTGTATTAATAGCAGTTTGAGTTATAAACTAACTTTTTCACATGCAGTGAATCTTAGTAAAACTGTTTTTTCTAAGCTTTGTTCAAATAATGGAAATAACTCTCCAAAAAGTTATAGTCAACTATATAGTCTACTTTGGTAAGTGAATTATTCTATGCATTTTTAAATAAAGGTAAATACAAGGTTTTCAAAAAAATGTATATAATTTCATAATGTATTGACTAATTCTCCTTCAAAGGATCTAAAATTTTAACAGCATGTATAGAAACAACTCAAAATTCTTTGTTTAATGTTTAAATGCCTTTTCTTTTCTAGTAAATGGCATTTCTATACCTGAAAAGAAAAAAACATAAAATAGAATTTTGAGTAAAACATCATGAGCCAAAGACTAATCACAAATTAGGATATAAAATCAAGGAAAAGAAAATTCTATGAAATTTTCTATTTTTTGGTATTTCTGAAAATTTTCTTTTTAGAAAATTATAACTTTTTGCTACAACTAAGGGAACTTTAACAACAGCAATCAAGTAAAATAATTACTCATGTGTGTCTAAGCTATTGAATTTTCATTAAAATTTGTGGCAATAATAAAGAAAATGGTTTAGTCTTTTTCACTGTCTTTTTTTTTTTGTCCAGTACTGTGTTATATATATATATATATATATATATATACTTTCATTAAGAAAAAACACAAACCGGTCACATTAGGATTATAAATTTATTTCCATCCTGTTATGTGTTTTTGATAAAATAAAAAAAAACGAAAAAAATTAACAGGACTTCTTCAGATCTTATGGATAAGATAAATTTATTTTATCCATAAGATCTGAAGAAGTCCTGTTAATTTTTTTTCGTGTTTTTTGATTTTATCAAAAACACATAACAGGATGGAAATAAATTTATAATCCTAATGTGACCAGTTTGTGTTTTTTCTTAATGAAATTATTGCTCTGTAATGTCTGTTACATTGAGCTCTTTACCAGGAAAATTTAAATGTTCGCTTTTGGAATAGTTTTCTTGTCCTGATGGAATTACTCCCAACTCCGGTTTAACTGGACCAAATAATATATATATAGAGAGAGAGAGAAAGAGAGAAAGTGTGTGTGTGTGTATGTAACCAAAAAGAAAGCATACTTTTAAAACTGTATGCAAATAAGATGTTTTAGCATGCTTGTGGTTAAAATGTTATGTAGCATTGACTTGACTTTGTGTTTATTTAAAAAAAAACAAAGACTACATTTCTCCACTTTAATTAGTGATACATGTACCTCAGTGGACATATGCATAATGTACTTATGCTTTTTCAAGTTGATTGTGTTTTTGATTAGAAGGGCATCCCCTATCATGAAGAGTTTTTCTTCAAAGTCCTGAGGGGTGGATTGGGCTCTTAAGCCTTGGTATGGCAACAAGTCTAGGAGAAGGAAAGTTCTGAATTCAAACCAGCTGTACTCTGCTTAAAAATTTACCTGTGTCGTATCCTGCTTGTGGTAGAGGGGTTTGGTAAATATCTACTTCAAGGTCTTGAAGCATTTGAGAAAGAAAGGCTGAGTCTTGAGGCATTGGCAACAAATCTTGGATCCTGGCAATACATCTGCTTATAAGTGACTCTTTATCTGTGAATTTTTGACAAAAAAAGCACTCATCCCCAGGCACCTTAATCTTGAAATTTGGCCCCTGGAGATTTTTTTTGTCACTAAAGCTAAAATGCACCCTTCCAAAAGGCTATTGATTTTAGACAATAGAAGTGATAAAGAAAATCCACTATGTGACCTGCACACTATTCCTCAAAATGACTTCCAGAATTGAAAAAGATGCTGGGATCTATACATCAACAATGTAAGGAACTATTTTGAAGGAGACAAAGTTCATTTAGTTGTATGTAAAACAAATTTCTTTTTTGAAAAAGCTCAGTTTCTTTTTAGATACACACACATACATATATATATATATATATATATATATATATATATATATATATATATATAAGGTTTAACTGAAAAATTCATTGACTGACCAAGATACTCTCATGGAATATGACCAACTGTCATTTATCTTTTAACATAGTCCTCTTTGTGGTCCACAGACTTCTTCCATTGATGTTGCAGTGCTTGGATCCTATTAGTCAAAAAAAGTTATCAATAGTAGATATGACATCATCATATGAACTTTTCAACCCATTCTCTTACAGTTTCCAACAAAAGTAATGGTGAAGTCATTAATGATATATTATTGATTATATCAATATTTACTTCAGCTCCAATCCCATATATATATATATATATATATATACACACACACATAACATGTATATAGTCTATTAAGTAGAACTGGGAATACCATGACATGCTTAAGCAAAATATTATGTAAAATTAATGTTTTTTTATTTGTATTAAAAATTTGCACATACACATAACAGAATTTCTTTTCAATATTTGAAAAACGGTTAAATGATTAATTACTTATTTTGTAGCTATTTTGATTGCATGTAACATAATATTCTTTATTTGTAATACTAAAACTTAATTTTATTAACTGAAAAAGACTAATTGGGTTTTATTATGAGAAAATAATTTTTATTTCTAAATTCTAATTCATCTACCTTAATCAAAAGTACCAAAAATGTGGATTCTATGTCATATATTTTTTCTTTTATGCCTATTTTAGTAAAAAGTATGATATAAAAGAAAAAAAATTGGACAAATTAGAGAAAATTTACTAAAGCAATTTTGAAGTGGGCTATATAAAGTAAAATCTGACTTATAATTATTTATGATAATTTACATTATTCAAAGAATTGTCTAAAATACTCTTTTTCTTTTTGTAGGCCTATTCATCAACATTTAGTGCCAGCACAGAAGATCAACAATACCGGCAATTATATTATCCTGCTGAGGACTACCGTAGTGTTGACACTCAAGTTAGTGTTGCTCCTGGAGGACATCTAACAGGTGCAGTTGGCACCAACATAAAGATCACCCATTCAGCAGCAACTAACGTTGCTACTAATGCTAATTATTTTAAGCAGACATCACTGGCACCTATTCGAGAGGAGAGTGGTTCAGCATCTGCTGGTTCACTGACTGCAATGCAAGGCCATTCCATTAACAATGCACCCATATCAACTGCCCAAGTACAGGTGCAGCAACAGCCAGTGCAGCAATACTTGCAACAACATCCACCAACACAACAACCGCAGCAACAACAGCGTGGGGGAAAAGCATTTTTGTAAATCATGCAGTTACAAGTTAAAATATTAATTTCATTGGTTTAAGATAATATTTCTTTGTACAAGCCTACTGTATGAAAAACTTTTTTGCATTGGACTAGATGCACGTTCAGCATTGTCCATCTAATGGACAACAGTTGAAGTAGTGCTTGTCAGCAGCATGTTAATCAAATGTATAAATTTATGTTGTGCACCATGAATCTAATATTTGAGCCATTTAAATAGAATGAACTAATATTGTTAACAGTGACATACACTATGTATCTGTTTACATTACTAGGTGTCATACCAATATAAAAAAGAACTGTATTTACAGTTAATCTGTTGTATCAAGCAGTTATAAGGGTGATACTAAAATAACTTCATTGTATAGAATGAGATTGCCAGGCCCATTGGCCATATTCTCATCTATATATCAACTTTGTTGTACATTGTCTGAACAGCAGTCTTGTAAATCACTCCTTTTGATCACTCTGCAATACACTTTTTTGCTTAGTTAATGCAAAAAGTAGGAAAATAACTATTTGTATTTATTGAATGGTGATTCTGTTCATTATCAAAAAGGAATACCATTTCTATAAATATTGCCCATATCTTAGGTTCTGCTGTTCTGCTCATTGGCAAGATTTTACAAACCAAAATGATCAATATCTTCAGACTCAAGGCAGTCATAAATAACTATGCTGCTTTATTGAATTTTTCAGTTTTTCTTTGAAATCTGTCTGGTTTTTTTTGGGGGGGGGGGTTGTTTTTTGGGTTTTTTTTATGGAAGTAATTTCATTCGACAATTATTTTTAAGGTTTTTTTTTTTTTTTAAAACATTTCCTATGATCAATAGAATTTTTTTTTTACTGGACTTCTGCTAATGAAAACTTATATAAATTTTAGTTTCACTTATTATTTACATTATCAATATGTATTTAAAAATATTTAATCAAAAGGAGTGTAACATTTTTAATATTTATTTTCCATGTGCTATGTTTGCTCATTTCTAATGTTTAAAAATCCCATTTTTATTTTCAGGCTTTTAATACCACAAAAAAAAAATTGCTGACTTAAAAATGAAAACACATCAGTAAATCAATAATTTAAATATCTTCATCCTTTTCAGTTTTTAATGTTCAACCTGTATATGTAAATATAGGTGACATACCTATTAATAATTACAAACAAGCAATAAGGTTTATTTTAGTGGAGAAAAAAAAGTAATACATAATAAACCTGAAATTGAAAATATATTCCAAAAATACTTACTACTCCTCTTTCTATATAAATTGGTTAAAAATCTTTTAGCTTATACATGGTGAGTATAAAATATTTCCCTGATTATGTAGAATCATATCTCGACAACTGAGTTAGATAAAAACACAAAACTTGTGGCAATGTATAAATCAGTTAATGCTTTTTCTGCAATCACTATTATCAAAATGATGACTGTATGTTTGAAATAAAACTATAAAAAAAAATGTATGCCAATCATATATATATATATATATATATATATGGTTGACATACAGTTTTTCTTTCTCTCTCTATTTGTGTCTCTCTCTTTCCCTCTCTAAATATTGAAATACCATATGTTGAATATATGTGTCTGTGTTGGCATACATTATTTCTATAGTTTTATTTCAAACATACATACATCATTTTCATAATTTTTACTACAGAAAAAGTATTAATTTGTCTACATATTGCCACAAGTTTTGGGTTTCTTACATAGTTTTAAAGGTGTAATTCTACATAACCAAGGAAGGGTTATTATACTCACCCTGTACTTTAGAATAATACAAATTATTTCAAATTCATTTATTACATCATCATAATTCACTAAATTTATAGTAATTATTTAACTTCCTATATTTTTTTGTATCTGTAAATTATTATTGATAATAATCTACAGTTGTAAAAAAGATTAGGATGAATGTTAGTGGAACTAAAAATAACTCATATTGTATAATATGTTTCCATAACACTTGCATTTATTATTTCACAGAATCTCATCTTATTTTTTAACTTTCTGTTGACTTATCTAATGTATGTCTCTTTGCAGCTATACTTCTAAATTCATAACCGTTCTATACATCATACATTTTAGGTAATATTCTAACATCTGAAAATAAGGGACTATAAAAAGAAATCACTATATTTATTCCAATTGAACAAATTACATTCCATTAAATGTTTTTATAGAAATCACTGATAGCACCCTTTTTATATTGTCAAATAGAAATGGGTATAACAGTGATTTTAAAATGAAAAAAAAATTAACAAATCTAAATTTTGATTTATTGAATATGATCTGTATCATACATTAAATGCTCATTCACATTTTGACTTTGTTATCACCAAAGCATTTGAGTTTGCAGTCAGATGATTGTATACAATTTTAGTATTTAATCTATTATAAAATATGACCACTTAACTAGTAATTTATTAATTGGAAATACAATGAAGTCTCACTGTATATTTGGCAAAATAAATTATAAATCAATTTTTTTTTTTCATATTCAACTGTACATGTGGTTTAGATTCATTTTGTGTTGTTAATGTTACTGTACTTGTATTGTGTAAAAATACATTCCTTTATTGAGTGCATTTGCATTTTTTTTATTATTACTGAAATTTTTAAAATCCATGTCAACTGATTGTTTTTCTGGTTACGCCAAATGTGATTTTTGTTCAAATTTATTATTAGTATCCTGAATGAAAACTCTATTAACTAATACAAATCTGCAGCTGTTGGATAAAATGAGAAGTTTTATTAACATTATTAACATATCTTGATGGTAATCCTTTCTGGATATATAACCTTGTGTGAAATAAGATATCATACCAGGTTATATAATTTTAGAAAGATCCCATAAGGTTTAAATGAAGTATGCAATATTACACAATATAGCATATCATTTACAGAATAATAGTGTTGCTTTACTTTAAAATAAAGATATTTATTTCAATACTTGCTTTAACTGCATATGACACTAAAAATTACTTATAATTTAGATATTTATGTTAAAATGTGCTAAATTTATACTTATTCAAATTATATTGCCTGAATAGATAAAAAAAATTTCTAATGAGGCTTTTTTAAATCAAAATCTGCAAAATAACATTTATTTCTTTATTAAACTTTCCATTATTGGTGATGTAAGCAGAATGGAAAGCAGTTCATATATAAGTTTAACAATGGTTAAATCAGTATCATTTTTCCAGTTAAATTGATCTTTAGATCTGTCAATTGAAACATAATGATATCTATGTAACAAATTATTTTGGGTACTTAATATGCTTTTTTCTTTTCTTTCTTTCTTTTTTTTTGTCATCTCTATTGTTAATTAGAAAAAAAACTTACTATGATGAAAAAAAGTTTGGTATTCATTTTTATAAACTTATCCAGTGAATTCTCATCAAACATTTCATTTTTTATTAAGCCAGTTGTATTCACATTATCATCAAAATGTATTCTTGTGGCCTTTATGACAAACTAAAAATTATTTTACAGTTTTGTTTCTAAAATAATTACTGAGGAACACTGTTTATAAGAAAAATAGAAATATGAAAAAGTTATCAGTTTGCTTTTGTTCAAAAAAATTTATGGAATATTCTAGTAATTTTTTAAAAATTTCTACTCTCAAATTTAGGGAAAAAAATTGTGCTTATGTGATGTCCTCCTAAACTGACAACTTTCCTGTGTACATTGTAAGTTTGGCTTTAAGAAAAGCAGGTCAACAAAAATGAATTTTCTTTGTTATTGTTGCTAATTCTAGTGAAACTTAAAAATAATCTAACTAAGCAATAAAAAATCTATAGAATTTCTATATAAAGCTTTTATAGTCTTTACTTTAGATAAGACTTTAAAAAAATAGTGTCATCAATATATCAGTATGATGATTTTAGAACATGCATATTTAGCAAACATACAGTCCTGGTCACAATAATTGGCACTCATGAAATTTCAGTACATAATGTGGAATATCTCCTAAAAAAAGAATTTAATGAAACAGCTCTGATTTATTTAGAATTCATGGTTGACAAAAAACAGCAAATAATAAAACAACAAATTTGGTTACTTTCTGTTTATTTCTTAAAAGATGTAACAACAAGAGATTGCCAAAAGTGATGACCATGACTGTATATACAATTTTAGTATGTGGAATTTAGAGAAAAAATTTACAGTTCCTATAGATGTTTTATTTTATACAATTAAAATTATTAAAATAGTATTAAATAATATTAGTGATTTGTTTGGTTTATGCTTTATAGAGTTTGTTGATTATCTCCCTTGATTTGGAGTTGTGTACCCTGGATAACTATAAATAGCCAGCCACTATCTTGAAAAGATTACTCTTACTCAGCTCATGTTTCAGAGTTGATGAAGAAATATATCTCAAATGGGGAAGCAACTTTTTGGAAATTGTTTATTAAAGCTCAATGTCATTTTAGTTTTATGTTAAAAAAAAAATCAGTTTCATTGTTTTGGTTATCTCTTTTCTTTTCTCAAGATTTTTTTTCACTGCTTTTATTATAACCATTGTTATAGGATAAGTAGATAAAATACATAGAGTTAAACTAAAATAATCTGGAAATTACCTTCAATATGCACAATTATTGTCCAAACATTCACCCACTCTTCTCAGTCTCTGATATGCTTGATACTTGTCTGCAACCATTACTCTATGGGCAGTAACTATGTGAGACTAATTTGTCTAAGGGTTTGCTTACCTACTCTTCTTCTTCTGTCTCCCAGTAATGCCTCTAAATAGTAAACAGCATATTAGACTGACAGAAAAGAGTAGTGGAACATTTGAGCTACCAAATATTTTGACAAAAATAGTCTTTGACATGCCATGAAAATTTAAGGTAAGCACTTGAGCAAAGCACTCTCCCATAACTACTTCTCAATGATTGTAGATAGTAGCTAGCATATTGGAGGCAATGGTTGACTGAGAAAAGATATACAAGTCATAGTACTTCCACTTTGCTGCAAAAACCTTTTTTTTTTTTCATTCAAAAATTTACATTAAATTCAAAAAGTAACAATAAAAAGCACTTACAAAAGTAGACACAATTAATTTTTAAAATGAATGTAAATTCCATGCCCACTGTCCAGTTAATCTTTTTTCTTTTCTCTCACCTCTCCAGTGAATTAATTGAACATTGTAAAGTTAATCTTGATCAGAACGAAAGTATTTGTATTAAGATAACTCAAAATAAAAAATAAATAGTGGGGTAGTAAATAAGTTATTTTTATTTTAATTTTCCAGATAGGTTTCAATTTGCAAATACACACATACACAAAAATGATTTCACTTTCAGACTTTCGTTTGTATACAAATATCCCCCACCCCTCCAGAACCAAAGTGATTCTATCAATGCTATTATATGTGTGTTTGTTTTGGTTTTTCAAAGTCTATGAAAAAGCCTAAACATTAACTGTACATTGCAAATTGTACCTCTTTATAAAATTAAAATAACATTTTGCTTTTTAAAAAAAATAATCTGAACTTCTGCTTTTTAAAAAAAGAAATAGAATATGTAAAAAGATTTAGAAGAGGTGTTTAGTCCTTGAAATGAACTTCAGTTCAGGTTAGTTTCTGAAATAAATTGTTGTTGATTAGTATCTATTTCTTTTTTTTTTTTTTCTTTTTTTTTTTCTTCTAGTTTAGTAAATTTAATTTCAGCACTTAACTTAGTTACAAAAATTAATCAAATTTGACTTTAGTAACGAAAAAGCAAACTCAAATGGAAAAAGAATTGAAGATTTGGTTGATAGCAACATTTTTCAGCCAAGAATAATTTGAATAATTGCTTAAGAAAAGAACAACAAAAAAAGCAAGTTGTAAGAAAAACTAAATTGAAAATGAATAAGAAAATGTAGTTATTCCTTTTCAATCTATTTTTTATAACATTTTTTTAATAAATAATTTCTGAAGAAAAATATGCAAATTAGCAAACTCTGTTAGAACAGCATGCCTATCATTGTCAATATAACATTCAATGCTAAATATTATTTGTAGTGAGAATAAGTGGTTGTTTTGGTAACAGTTATATAAAGAAGTCAGAACTAGACAAACAAGTAGATTTAGATAGATACTGAACTGAGGTAATTTTTTAATCCTATGAGTATAATGGTTTAAATTAAGACTTTTTATTAATGTATTTTATTTTAGTTTGGAAAACTACATTTTCTGCATTAGGTAATATTTATGTTATTTTTTTATTTTTTTAAATTCTTTTTAGAAAATATGTTTTGCCTTTGCATACTTTTAATTTTGGGCTGAGTTAGTCATAGGAAAAAGTAAAATTTGTGTATTACCTTTCAAAGATTATAAACTAAATAAAATCAAAATTTAAGTAATCTTTTCACCGAGTCATATTTCAATTTACTCTCATAATTCCTTATGATCAAAAATATAAATTTTTAAACTATTGAATATTATAAATTACCTTTTACAATTATTTTTTAGCGTGGTGGGAAGAAGCTACCTACTTAACTATTTACACTTACTTTTCTCATCTGATTTCTTCATTGTTTTATTTTTACTTTAAAATTTTATAAGTTACTTCTAAATACTGAAAGTAATTTGATAAATATACTATATTCTTTGTATCAATAAAATCAGCTAACCTAACTGCAAATCAAAATGACAAAGTAATAGTCAAGTTAAAAGTGTGTTGGGGTAAACCAAAACCAAAAATTCTTAGACCTTATTTTTCCAATGCTGGTATCATTGGGAATGAAAAAAGTTTTGGTAAACATGTCAAAACCTAGTCTCTTTACCATTTCCTAATTTTCCAATGAGACTTGCATCAGAAAAATAAGGTCTAAAAAATGTTTGGTTTTGGGTTACCCTTACTGCACTTTTAACCTAGACTATAATCTAAGGCACCAGATTCAAAACACACTTTTTACTTTGACTGTTATATATATTTTTTATTAAATATACAGCCCAGCATTTTGTACTGTCTGTTTTTGTTTCTGTTGTTGATATAATGTTGAGGAACTGATTTTTATTTTGTTTTAATTTTACTTAAAAGAAAACATTAGTTCACAACTTTTTTTTCTTTTTTTTTTAACTGAAATTTCTTTAAAAAATTTTATACATTTATTTGCTGGAACAATTTCTGTTACTTTTTAACTTTTCTAAAAAGACCTATGCAAGTGTTGGGTACAAATTCTTCGTGAGAAAAAAACTTCAAGTGGCTACAACCAATGAGAAATTATCTTATTTCATTCAGATATATAGAGAGTTTAAAGAGAAGAATTTACAGTATTGGATACAAAAAAAAAAAAAAAAAAAACAGTTAAAAAAATTGAACCATTTTTTTATTATTGCCGCTAATTTTAATGAAACTTCAATGGCCTAGACACATATAGGAAGGGATTATTTTCCTTGATTTTTGTTATCAAAGTTCCCTTAGTTGTAGCAAAAAGTCATTAGCAAAGTACTAATTACAAATTAGGATATCAAATCAAGAAAAAAAAATTAAGTTATTTCCTATTTGGTATTTCTGAGAATTTTTTTTTTTTTTTAGAAAATTATAACTTTTCAATGCAACTAAAGGAACTTTGACAACAATAATCAAGGAAAATAATCACTTCCTATGTGTGTCTAAACCATTGAAGTTTCATTAAAATTTGTGCCAATAATTATTTTGAAAAATAGTTCAGTTTTTTTCACTGTCGGTTTTTTTTGGGAGGGGGTATCCAATACTGCGTATTTGGGGACTTATCTGTATTCTGACATAACAGAATAATTGATGAATTAAAATTTTTTAGGATATTATTCATACAATAAAAACGGATATACAAACAAAATTATCTTAATGAATTAAACTGGGAACTGTGGTGAAGTCAACCAAAGTTGCTTCCCTTTTGGTGTCTCGGATGGTCTAATAGTTAGCAAACTAGACTAGTAAACCTTCACAAATGAGTTTGGCTTTATGTCACATCTAAGCAAAAAGTTTATTAAATTACTAAAGTTGCCTCCCCTTGGATGAGCCACTATAAATACTAAAAATATCTCCACCTTAACTGGACCACAGTTAAGTTATATGTAATTAAAGCTTAAGTAAAGCAATTACCTTGTTTATCTTTTATTACAGGAACTATCAATACAAATACCAAATCAGAAACAAAAGTATGTATAGAATGATTAAATTTAATGTAAATTTTGGTTGCTCTTTTATTTATTCTTTGAAATAAATTAACCGAATCCAATTTTGATGGAGTTTTTATGTAAGTAATTCATAGTATGTAATAAAGACTATGTTGCCACATGTTCTAGAAACTAAAAAAACGTTTTGAATTATATGATTATACATTTAAAAATTTTTTTTTTTTTTTATATTTGTAGCATTAATTTTCTATTTGACAGAGGCTTTTTGCTATAAGAATGTCTTTGTATCAGTTATAGTATATAATGTTTTTCAATGTGTTTATATAAAAAAAAATTATTTATTTCTCTACTTTTATTTTTAATTTCTCATTTAAACATATGTGTATTTTGTTAATAAACTTACCAGTGTGATTTGCATCGGCAAGTTTGAAAAATTTCGCAATTGACTCTAAGAGTTGGATTCTGTGTATTGGTCAGTGTAAATATCACATTTCTACAGACCAAAAATTTTGAATAAATTGCACCTTGTTTTATATTTCTTTGTTTTTCATTGAAATTAATGCCCAAATTTGTTTGATAAAAAAAATACCCTGTTACAAAACCTCAAGTACTCCATCATTGGCTTATCAGCTGTTTGAGTATTTTTTTTTTTTTAGTTTTTTATTTTTTCTTATTGTCAACTTCTGCTCTATGTACTTTTTTTGTTCGTGAAGTAAATTTAACCAAAGGACTGACCTGTGATAGCTTTTATCTGTATCTTCATATATTCATGTATTTTTATTCTTTTTACCTTTTTCTTGCATTTTTATCTATCAAAGAAATATAAAACTGTCTTTGAACATTCATTTTGTTTGATTTATTTTATTTTATTTTATTTCATTTATTTATTTTTTGTTTTCAGAGAAATTTCATAGCCTAAAATTTAAAAAAAAGAAAATGTTTGATAATTTTTTAAGATGTTTAAACAGATTGTTAATTATAGACCATTTCTCATCATCATCATGACATGTTTACAGCAAAGATTCCTTTGACTCTCTTTGGCCATTTGTCCCTAGAAAATGAAGTTATTGTTTTTTGTTTGTTTGTTTTTTTGTTTGGAGTTTATTTATTTATTGGTGATACTGTATAAAGAAATCATAGTTTTATCAAAAAATGTACAAAACAAAAGTAATTGTTTATGTTGGTCAAACTTAATATTAATTTGCTTTCTCTTTCAATAATTTCCTTTTTCATTCACTTTTATCAACTCTCAATCTTTAAATTATAAGCATCACTTTGGGCCACACAAATGACTCATAAAAGAATAACTTTAATGAAATACTAAATTTTAAATACAAAAAGTACATTTGTTGTTCAGCCATTTTACTTAGAAAATGTTGTTGCACAAAAACAGCTTAAAACTTAAGTATCAATGGATGCATCACAAAAAAGTTAATGTTTCACAGAAAGTTTAAAAGAATTCTTACAATTCTTGATGTAAATATTTCAGAAAATACAATTTTGGTTCTTAAAATTATTATCATAAAAAACAGTACAGTATATCTTTCCATCATTTTATTATTGGGATATAGAAAATAAATAAACCTTTCATCATCAAAGCATACTGACTGCATGGATTCCCTTGAGTCTCTCTCTATTGGTCATTACTCTTGACAAGTTTTGTTGATGGCATCCAATGTCTAACCTCCATAAGGAAACCAGTCTAAGAGAAGGAAAAACTGAATCCAATACAAGGTTGTGTCAGGCTAGTAACTCCACCTCATAAAAATGTACTTACTACTGAAGTTGTAACACCCTCACAGACTTATGACTGCAGCCCTATGTACTCTTCAAGGAATTTTCTGGATGTCGTTAAAGATGAAATGACTTGGAGATTTATTATGGGAAGACCATTGTAAGTACTGTACTTTATATTTCTCATTCACTAAAGAACAAAATCCTTTGTTGAAGCAGGAATCTCCATGGCCTGGAGGCTAACATGCTGGACTGCAAAATCTATGGGGCAAAATTATGGGGCATATAAAAGGTTTATTGTGGTAGGAGGTAAATTGTTGGTATGTTGGAAAATTCTGAAGTTTGTAAACTAACTCCTTTTCTTTTTCTTACCCCATTCATTTGTTATCTTCTTTCGTTTGTCAAAGCTGTGAGAAAATTAAGGATGGAAGGAAAACAACAAGGATACTTTTAGACTCAAACTTTATTCTAGGGTTTACAACTATTCTATGTAAGGGAATGTTTTCCTGAACGAGTATAAATAGTCACGTTTTCCTCAGATAAGGGGTTTAATTATATTATAGAATCATCATCAGTAATCACAAGTTCATATGTCTGTCGTGTGTTCAGTGGGTATGTTTAGCAGAGGCTGCTACTAGTCGAAGAAAGTTTAAGGGTCTGTCATATTTCTCACTACTACTGCCCATGGTGTAATGGTTATCGTCGCAGGAAATGGACACGACGACATAAGTTCAAATCCTTGACGAGACTGATTGCATTTCACATAGCTCTAATACCCTTGGGAAAGGTATGAATCCAATTATTCTCCCTCCAGCTATGAGTAAATAGTAGGGGAGACTAGGTTCTTCAGCCTTGGTGAGGCAACTAGTCTAGGAAAAGGAAAACTCTGAATTCAAACCTGTTAAACTCCGCTTAAAAAATTGACCTTGTGTCATATCCTGCCCGAGCGGAGGGATTGGGTAAATATGATGTGTCTCACTACTACTAGTTGGAGGTGCAGCTCACCTCAAGACCCAGCCAACATGTGCGCTCCTCACCAGCGGCCAAGTGAAAAAGGTCCATCCAGTCAAGGTGATAAAAGCTTAAATGAGAGTTTCTCTTTGGTGCCAGGAAACCCCTCTTTTTAGGCATGTGCCAATTTTGCTTCCTGTCAGCATCCTCCTGGGAAACCATTACTTTTGCATTTATTCACTTCATTTTTTATGTTATGAACTCCCTTATCACCTGCTCAGCTATCCGTTAGATAGTGCCACTACTATTCTTTTTCAGGGATTTAAATAACTCATGAAGGTTGATATGCCATTAATCAAAGAAATTTAACTTTTATTGAAATTAGAAATAAAAGAAAAAAGAGTATGTTTGCATTTTTAGGTGCCCAGAGCTCATAACAAGGTAATTCATGATATTTGGATAAACTACAAGAAAAGAGATAGCGCTGTTGGCCTAATGAGTAGAGTGTTCACCAATGGCCTGGGAGACTTGGGTTCAATCTCAGGTCGAGTCATACCAAAGACTCAAAAAATGGTACTTGATGCTGCCTTGTTTAGCACTCAGCATTATAAGGTAAGGATCAAGGGTAAATTGGTGCTGTGTGTGAAGAGTGTACGAAAATAGAAAAAAGGCTTGATGACAATGGATATTGCAATAGTCATGGACATATTGAGGCAAGAAACAACATCTTTATTATTCAAAAAATATTTGATATATACATGCAAGAAGTATTGAAAAGAATATAGAAATGTGTCCCAATAGATAAAATATGCCCATATTGTTCTTTGAACAAGCAGTGTGTGAAGAGGGTACAAAAATGGGAAAAAAAGGCTTGATGACAATAGACATTACAATAGTCATGGCCATATTGAGGCGAGAAACAATATCTTTACTATTCAATAAACAGAAGCAAAAGAGAGCAAGAAAGGACTTCTGGGATTGTTATATGACACTCCATGATCCCCCTAACAGACACACTTACATTATTTCCCTAGAAAGATAATGAACTTGGCATATTTTACAATATATTTTACTATTAATGAAATAAATTCAATATATATTATCCATTATGCTATATGGCAACAATTTTCAAAAAATCATACACAGTTCAGAATTTTTTATTAGCTTAGCCAAAATGCCTGTTCCATTTCTGTCCTTAGATGGTGTTTAG
Source organism: Sepioteuthis lessoniana (assembly GCA_963585895.1). NCBI lineage: Eukaryota > Metazoa > Mollusca > Cephalopoda > Myopsida > Loliginidae > Sepioteuthis > Sepioteuthis lessoniana. The sequence goes on along the minus strand of CAUZXS010000045.1, from coordinate 18,537 downwards.
TTTTAATTGACTTCATTAAAAAAGATTACTTACCCTTAATCCTTACCTTGAGTCTTTGGTATGACTCGACCTAGGAGACCAAGGTTTAATCCCAGGTCGAGTCATACCAAAGACTCAAAAAATGGCACATCATGCCACCTTGCTTAACACTCAGCATTATAAGGTAAGGATTAAGGGTAAAGTGGAGCAATCCAGGGAATGGAGTAGCACCCTCCCCTGCACCTCACTGTAATAGCTATTGAAAAGGGAGCCTTCAGGTCACCCTCGACTAAGGTCACCAACTTTACAACTTACAAGATAAAAGCAGTGTCAGCAGATTGTTGATAGGATATTTTGCATATAAAATGTAGCTTCTGTAATAAAAGCACAAATTAGTTAAATATTGTATAATGATTTTATGATAAATAAAATTTTATATAATTAGAATTTGCTTATAGATCATGAAATGAATATATGATACTTTCAGATGTTATCTTTTACAGTATTGTTGCTTATGCATAGTAACCAGCTAATTGGCTTAGTGGGTTGAGTGTTCATCAATGGCCCAGAAGACCAGGGTTGTTGTGCCCTGTTTAAAATGTAAACAATCCAGAGCCACTCTAATCTCTAAAAAAAAAACACTACATCCAGTTACAACCAGAAATGATAAAATCATTTGTAACCCTGACTAACAGCACCAGAAAACAAAGAAAAAAATCTATCTGTTTACAACACTAACAGTGCCAGTCTCGTGAAAGTCACTCTATCAAAATAAAGAGGATAATCTTCAGAAGCCTATTCAGGCTAATAAAGGATTGTATTACCACTAATATTTTGTATGGACAAACTTTCTGCCCACGCAGCCCCGGTAATGTGAAATCACTTTCACTCTATTTGTAGACAAGTATTTTCAACTGTCAGATAGCTCACCCGTTGGTATGATTCTTTAGAATTCAGACTCATAAGTGAAACTTTCAAGGTGTGATCCTACATCTAGTCATTGCATCCACCTTATATCTACATAGACATGCAAAAAGGTCCTTTTAAGGACCATTAGAGGTTTCCATCCCTAGTGTTGGAGTATCTCTGACAGTTCTCATGAACTTGTCGAAGCAAACAGCCTAGAGGCAAACATGAAGAGAATAATAAGACCATCTGTTCTTAACCATTTTGGTTGATTTCTGCTCACACAGTGCTAAAGCACAGTAATCTTAGCAACAGGTTCCCTGTTCAATCCCCAGCTATGCAGAGCCAAGACATGGTAGTCTTAGCCACAAATTCCCCGTCTATTCCTTGAGTATACAGAGCTAAGACACAATAGTCTTAGCCACTGTTTCCCCATTCATTCCTCGAGTACGCAGAGCTAAGACACGGTAGTCTTAGTCACTCATTTGCTCATTCTTCCACTCTGCAGAGCTAAGACATGGTAGTCTTAGCCACCTATTCATTTGTTCCTTGGTTACGCAGAGTTAAGACACCATAGTCTTATCCACAGCTTCTTTGCTTGTTCCTTGGTTACACTGAGCTAAGACATGGGACACGGTAGTCTTAGCTACGACACTCATTCGCTCATTCTTCAGTTCCACAATGCTAAGACACGGTAGTCTTGGTCATGCCATTCATTCATTTGTTCTTCGGCACCACAGCACTAAGACACAGTAGTCTTAGACACTTGTTCATGCATTCGTTTGTTCCTCAGCTACATAAAGCCAAGACACGGCAGTTTCAGCCTACTCTTTCGATTCTGTGTGACCAAGCTTCCAGCACTAACTGCAGACCAGCTCCAACATTGCAGCATTTAGTCCATGAGTGACTCACTGCTCAGACTAGCATCAACACTTAAAGCCACATCGACACAGCTCCAGTTAAACCAAAGTACTGCACAACCAGGATATCAATCATCCAGCTGTCTCTACCAATGATCCTATTTACCAACCCCTCCGCTCGGGCAGGATATGACACAAGGTCAATTTTTAAGCGGAGTTTAACAGGTTTCAATTCAGAGTTTTCCTTCTCCTAGACTAGTCGCCTCACCAAGGCTGAAGAACCTAGTCTGCCCTACTATTTACCCATAGCTGGAGGGAGAATAATTGGATTCATACCTTTCCCAAGGGTATTAGTGCTATGTGAAAGGTAATCAGGCTCGTCCAGGATTTGAACTCATGTCGTCGTGTCCACATCCTGCGACGATAACCATTACACCATGGGCACCTCCTGTCTCTACCAATGATGACCACCATTTATCTCTACAAATGACAACGACCACCAGCTGTCTCCACTAATGACAACCGCCAGGTGTCTCTACTATCAACAATGACCACCAGCTGTCTCTACTATTTCCATCACTAACGCGACCATTCAATCTGTAACCTATGACAAAATAAATTGTTATTTGTTATCACTGTTGTCTCACCTTTGTTCTCTTCATTGTCTTTTGGCTGTCAATTTACTTACATGAGCAACAAAAATAATTTGTGGGGTTGATGTTCTTATTCCCCCCCCCAACAGGGTTCAATCCCTAGTCAATTCATACCAAAGACTCAAAAAATGGTACTTGGTTGTTATTTGGGTTTTATGGCATATCAACCTTTGTAGGTTATTTAATGCCAAATCCATTTTTTATACAAATAATCAATTCTTTTTAAAACAATTCAGTTTAGCATGAGTACACAGTTTAATTGTCAAAAACATTTCTATTTCAAGCTATTCAGTTTAGTCAAACAATTCTAATTCAAACAATTCAGTTTAGTATAAATATAGTTTTTGTCCACACACAGTTGAATGTCAAAACAGTTCTATTTCAAACAATTCAGTTTAGCGTAAGTACAGTTTTAATGTCAAAAACAGTTCTATTTCAGACAACTCAGTTTTCCATTAGTACGCAGTTTACATTCTAAAACAGTTCTATTTCAAGCAGTTGAGTTTAGCATAAGTACATAGTTTAGTTCTATTTGACCCATTGATAGAGCCCTATCAGGTCCTACCACTCTGGGTCAGAATAGACCTTGGAGTGATGGCAATGAAGGGGTACTCCACATTCCCCCAAAGCTCCAGCATTACAGGAACCTCACCATCAGATTGTTTAATGTCATATCAGGACACTCATGAGGGGAGTCTTATCCCTCTGCAGAGCTGCAGAGCTGGAGTCAGTGTATTCTACAGCCCCTGCCAACTGGGCAAAAAATAGTACTTGATGCCATATTACTAACACTCAGCATTATAAAGTAAGGATCAAGAGTAAAATGGAGCAATCCAAAGAATGGAGTAGCACCCTTCCCTTCACCTTGGTGTTGTAGCAATTGAAAAGAGAGCCTTTAATTTGCCCTTGACTACAGTCGCCAATTTTACTTTACTGATGCATATATTGGAAAGGTTACCAGTTATTAGTGATGGTTGGTACCAGGAGGAATATTTAGTCACATTCCTATTCACCAAAGTCCAATACAAGCATTAGTATATCCAATGATCCACTAACATGGAACAAAACAGAAGGAAAAGCATGATAAGCTCATATACACATATAGGACATTTACTACATACAAGTAAAACATGTAAGAAATATTACAAGAATACACAAACACGTCCCAACAGATGAAATGTGCACATTGTTCAGTGTGTAAGTAGTGTATAAAAAAGGTTATAAAAAATGGTAAAAAGTCTTACTTGTCTTTTTAGGTGGTTTTCATTTTAATTGTGAAATGAACAACCCTGTCATTTGCCGGGTGGTGAAACCAAGTCTATTCTGTGAACTGAGAAATCTTACCCATTTGAAGAGGTGGGATAAAAATTGGATGAGAAAGGATTCAGAATTCTCAGGTGACCAATAGACTTGTGATATCCAAAAAAAATGCCCACAAATCCAAGGGAAGGCAATTATTGTCTCTCTTTGCATCTATAAATAGTTTACTCAGTTTATTAATCTAATATAACTCACTTTTTACCAAACCAAATTAACTTACTTCAAATAATATCCATCAAATAATTTTATAGAAATAATTCTAAATGATAGAGACAAAAAGATTATAAAAAATACATACCATTAAAAGAAGTGAAATATGCAATATGATCTTAGTTGTCTCACAATGTCTTAACCACAGTAACCTTCAACCTTCTTTAGGTATCCTTTTTCATAGTCCATAACATTCAGGGATTTTTTAACCAAACCCTTTATCTAATCCATGGGGTAAATTATGCTAATTCATTCTTCTGTCCATACCCCTTTGAATATCTTGTATCAGTTAGTTATTAGTTTGTCTTCTTACTTATTTCACCCAAGTTATCTTGCTTCCCTTTCTGCTGACCCAGAACCCAGAGATTGAACTCAGAACTTCTGGATAGATTCAAAATGAATTTAGACATCATAAAAGGTTAATTAAAAATTGACTAATGGTTATTTTTAAGCTGGGGTATAAGTTTTAATGTAGTTACCATTGTGGCTACTATTGTAGTCATTTATTATCCACTGTAGAAAAAAGAGTTCCATCTGAAGAAGTACAATGTAAAAAGAGAACAATCATATCCAATTAGAGGACAAGGAACAAGGCCAAGTATCTTAGAGCACTTGTATGCTCAAGAGCCCAAAAAAATTTATACATCATATGACAATAGATGAGTCTTGATCTCTGCCACTCATACTTTCCCAGTCTTATGAAATTTATCAATCAAATGTAATATTGTTTATTTGTTGGGAAGTATAGAGTGGATAATTTTCAAATTAAGTTAGTTTCTCACATAATTGTAAGAGTTAATGATTGATTTTAAGGATATGTCAACACATCTATATATATATATATATATATATATATATATATTTGTATAATATAGTTTGCTATATTTATAAATAAAGGGTGCTCAAAATCAGTGATAGGGCATATATACCTAAGCTAGGATAGTGTAGATATAGAGTCAATAGTGGTTGAATAGCCTGCTCTGAGCACTAATTTTTTCAAAGTGAATGTACCAGCCACAGTGGACACTCAGTCAAGAGCACACATGGAGGAGAATACACCCAACTGGAAACTCACAACAAAACAGAGTGAAAAAGAGAGGATGAGGGGAGAAATTAGAAAGAAATAGAAGAGCAAAACCCAATACCCCACTTCTGTAAACCTCAACTCCCCTGCCTTTGACACGGAGCCACCTCAATTAGGAAAGCCAAGCAGTGATTTTGGCAGTACTGTAATGTTATCAGAGTGGGTTATTGGAATAATAATTCAAATCCTAACATACAATGGAAAGGATTTATTTTACAAGATGTACAAGGATGTGTTGATAGAGGCATATTGCTAGTTAGTCTCACTATGGAAACCAGCCACTTGGCCAACAATGTCAACAACAAGCAGACAAAACAAATGTGTGGTGCTAGAGACATATGAAAAAAGGCACAAATATCAGAGTGTATAAAGCCGCTCTCCTATATGGCTAAAAATCATGGATCACTGATCATCACCACCTACAACTACTTAAGAGGTTTCATGAATGCTGCCTCCTCACCATGCTTAATATCCACTGGAAGGACTTTGCCATTAATATTGAAATTCTTGAACAAAGGGAAGATCACCAGCATTAAGGCTATGCAACTGGACAGGACATATCTCCAGGATGAGGAATTATTACCCGCACATAGTATAGCAAACTCTCCACAGGCCGTCACAACAGAGGAACATCAAGGAAGTGATACCAGGACTACTTGAAAAAATCCTGAGGTGTCTGTCACATCAACCAACACTGATGGTCCATTTAAGCTGACAAGTGTGATGCTTAGCGTCTTACCAACAACCACATTGTCTCCTCCTTTAAAATCATCCATAGAGTTATTTCAAAGACAAAAGGTGCAAGAGGAATTACCACAACACCATATTATCAAACCCTGATCAGACCTTCAGCTGCAGCTGCTGTGACTATACCTGCCTGTCCCACATTGGCCTTGTCAGTCGTGAGCATGCCTGTAGTCAGTGTGAACTATCCTCTCTTTAATGTTCAAATGTTCATTTCATGAAGCCAAATCATGATGATATATATATATATATATATATATATATATATATATATATATATATATATATATATATCATTCATATAAATTAAAGTCCAAATTTATGATGGCATGGTATCTGTCAAGTTTTCTTTGATATTACAGATATATGTGAATATATATATATATATAAAGATGAATGAAAGTGATAAGACAAATAGGAATATTTCTTTTGTTATTCATTTTTTGATTGTTCTCAACTAATTTCAACCTTAGGTCATCATCAGAAGAAAAGTTTTTGTGCAAAAAAAAAGTTTTTAAAAAAGTTTTTTTAAAGAGTTGATATTGCTCTAAGAGAAATGACAAAAAAATGCGCCATTGACATAGCTTATCCATTTATATTATTTTCTAGTATCCAAGTGTCTTCAACTGACCTTTATACTTATTGGGGAGCCAAAGTAGCCTCAACTCTGGGACATATTATTGAACTTTGCTTTCTTAGACAATGTTTTGAATAGTTAAGTGGTTTAACTTGGCCAGCTTGTTTAGAATAAGTGGAAAATATTTTCAAGAGCTCACTGAGGTGGTTGCAGATAAATATTTACTAGTTTTCTGGAGCATTAATTTGTTAGATTGTTAAGTAAATGTTTATTTGAATTATGTACTTAGTCAAATCAAAGGAAGTAACTGCATTATCATTAGCGAGTTGAATCCAGGTTAAAAAAAAACACAGAAAAAGTCACAGGAAATAAAACAAATCCTAAACCAAAAGTACTTACTTGATAAATCCCTTGTATCTCATTTGAATTAAAAACATATTTGTAGAAACAACTCAAAATTTGATGTTTAATGTTTAAACACCTTTACTTTTCCAGTGAATACTATTTAAATGCCTGAAAAGAAAAAACTATTAAACATAGAATTTTGAGTTGTTTTTCACGTGTTAAAATTTTATATCATTTGAATGACAATAGGTTAGGTTAATTGATTATGAACTGATATAAAATTTTCTGAAACACCCTGTATAACTAAAACTGAACAGATTTTTTGGAAATTGAGTTTATTAAATATCTAAGCAACCATTCACTTTAGCTTCTCTTTTTATTTATTCAAAAAATATAAAATTTAACAAGATGTTATAAAAAAATTATTATTGAAATTGTTCAATTTTCAAGAGTGATCAAGTAAAACAAAGGAGCTGTTTATGACAATAAAAAAGTCCTACTGCTTCAAAAGAAAGTTTAATTGAAGGGGAGAAAAAAGCACCCGCCCCCCCGAAATCCTAGTCTTCAAAAAAAAAAATCAACAGCTAATAAATGAACTTGAGTTGAAGCTGCAAGGTTAAAAAGTATTTTATTTTTCCTCAGATTTATAAAAACCATTTGAAAAATACCCTTACATCTTGTGTATTTTCATTAGAAGTATAAGAATGATTTTTTATTTTCAACGGTTGTACCAAACAAGTTCTAATAAAAATTTTCTTTAAAAATATATCATTTGAAAATGTGATATCTACTTTTAAATTAGAAAAATTTCGACAAAAACCATTGCTGTAATTTCGTTTCATCTACTTTTGATTTCGTTCCATCTTTTAATATGAGCCTTTGTTTCAAGTGATCATACACGAGACAAGTAGCTAAGCGTTTCTTCGAGAACATTCATTTACAAGTTTCAGCATATTACAATTATTGTAAAAACCTTGCAACATGGTAAGTACAAAGAACAACAACATTAATAATGTTGGTTAGATGTTTTTGTTTAAAATTATAAAGTATACAATAATTTTCAAGATGAAAGCTTACAATAATGACTCAGCTTGACTATGCGGCGTTTTCTTGCTGCTTAGATTTCATTTTTATCACATTTTTTTCTTAACTTCCTTCAGCATATTTAAAGCCTAAATGGATTTTTTTTCAATTATGTCTACCTACAATTATTTTCGTTATGATAGCGGTTAAATTTTTGTTTTGCTTTAAGTTGCCAGTTATTTTTTTCTTCATTTCATTTCTTTAGATAAATAAAAATGCAGCATGACGTGAATAATTTTTTCTTCCATGAGTTGCTGTGTTGATTTTTTTTTTTTTTTTTTTTGTTTCATGTTTCGAAAATCTTTAAATTTCAGTAACTTCGTTACCAAATCTACGTTTGGTCAATAGGTTAACTGATTATTTAAGAAAAAATTATTATATTGGTGTTTAAAAAAATTTTTTTTTCTTTAAATTCGTGATTTTTTTTTTTTTTTTTCACTTATAAAAGCAAAATGGTAGCAAGTAACCAATTCTTAAATTTTTAATTATTCGTATTAATAACTTTATATGTTTTTTCTGTTAGAAGATGAGTCTTTTTGCAACTCATGTAACTAATTAATATGTAGACATTTTGAATAAAAAGAATTCAGTTGGCAATGCCAATAAGTCTATGATAGTAGCATGTTAAAAATGCTACATGTGCTGCGAGGAAATCATTGACTTTTTAAAGTAATATATGTAAGATTGGAAAGTAACTCCACAGAAAACACAATTGTGGAGTAAAAAAAAAAAAATCTTACAATCTGTATATCAAACATTTAACATCTTTTTTGTTATTAATTTCCAACTACAAAATAATGCTAAGTTATAAATATTTTTCCGTTGCGTATCCTTAAAAATTGCCTCATTTATTAAAAAAAAAAAAAAATTGATAAAATTTCTACCGGTAAAACGATTAATATTCGGATACCTAGCGTACAGTAATTTCGTCAGAAAATAATTAATTTTATATATTTATAATTATTTAGTCAGTTATGTTTGAAGATGACTTTATATCTTTCAGGATTTTTTCATTTTTGAGAAAAATCAACTTAGTAAAAAGGGACTGGTGAAGTAGCCATAAAGTGGGGGTTCAATTAACAAGATGCTTATTATGCCACTTATACGTATGTAGTAAATTGAATCCCCATTATGATAATGCGTGATTAGACACTTTCAATTCACGATGTAAATTCGATGTAACTCTTTCATTGAAAAAAAAAAGAACTATGAATTGGAAATAGTTGAAATCAAGTTCAGTCAATCGTAATAAAATAAATATAAAATAGGCTGTGGTTAAGGTTTGGTTGCATAGGAAATCTAAAGAAGGTTCTGTTTTCAGTGGATAAATGCGACTCGAGACCTCAAAAAACACGTTTTGCAGGGTACTAAAATTCATAGTGTAACTGCGAGAAAGCGTATAGTGACTGACTACAATAAAACTGCCTATGAATTAAATAAGTTTTTGTCGAAGAAATGGCCCTTAATACTGCAGTTTGGCTTTTTGGACAACTAGTACCGAAAATTTTGATTAATAAATGAGATTCTATATTCACAAAACTATTCCTGTGTATATGAGATTATTTCAATGAATAATTGAACTTATTTCAAAATTGAAAAAAAAAGCTTAAACTTATTCTAAATTCGGCCACTGTTATTTAAATGTTCATAAATTCTGTTATCGATCGCAATCACATGGGGGGGGGGGCGTAGCGTATTGACTTGAGTGCTGGACTACGGCATCAAAATAAGCGTGTTCGAACTCCGGTCTCACTATTACTTTCACTATTAGACTAATCTCCCAGACAAAGCTACGGACCCCCTTATCCACCTCAGCTATGGGTTAAATAGTATCATTGATATTCTCCAAGAATAGCTTTGACATAAAATAGCCAACAAACGTTGATATGCCATCAAAGAAACCAAACTTACTTTTTATCTTTGTTGCCTTAAGCTGTGGTTAATTAAAGTTAATTAATTTTACTTATTTTGTTGCATCTTTAAATACGGCTTTGAATTTCGGTATTGTAACAATTTAAGTTGAAAAAATAATGCATTAATTTTAAAATGACTTTATTTATTTATTAGAATAATAGTCTGACTCCTGTTAGCGGAACTTATTGTATACTCTGCAAAGAGGTATAAAACCCTCCAAAATGGGGAATCCTGGATATGATTAAACCGCATCTGATGGTGAGGCTCTAGTTGTGGAGGTCTACAGAGTGTTAAGTACTCTTTTATTGGCATTACTCCCTGGTCCACTCTAACCTGGAGTGGTTAGTACCTGTTAAAATCCCATCTATGGGTCAAATATATTTTTTGAAAATTATTTGTATTCAATAGGACCATTAGTTAAAAAACTCTTAAGAAACCATTACACAAAAAATGTAAATATGAACGTAGAATGAATGCAATTCCCTAATCTCTAGGCATGAAATATCTCCAGACTGGTTGACATGGTGTTAAAATCAATCAATTATTAAAATAATTCTCTGTACTTAGCTGTCCTAAAAAGCTAAGTGACATCAGGACTGTCACAACATTTGAGTACCTAGAATTTGTATCCACTGAAGGTATTACTCTAAGATCACTTGTCAAAATTCCCTTTCCTGGAATCTGGTTGAATAGATCTAAATTGAGATATTTCTATTGTTCACTGAAACAAACCTCTTTTCTCTTTTTAATATATATATATATATATATATATATATATATATATATATATATATATATATATATATATACACACACACACACACACTGCCTGTCTGGAGATATTATGCAAATCAAGTAAACCTCAGAAACTTTAAGTTCTGAACAATATTTGTCAAATTTAAACTTGTCCATTCCCACCTTTTTGTAAAATATTTAACTAAATTTTCTGCTATTTTTCTGACTAAAGTTAATATGCAGATTAAACTAATATTAGATGAAGACCTCTGCAATCTAATGAAAACTATTTTTTTCCTTTTATCCATAATATATGTTGAAACATGGGTAAAGTGAAGGATCTAACAACTGCTAAAAAATAAAATAAGAAAGTTATTGCGTAAAAGAATGTCCATTTTTCAGAGATATCAAAGGAGCTTTGAAGAGATCATTGAATGAATATAACTAAGTTGAGAACTTGAAGCAAAAGAAAATGTTTTAAGAACTTGTTTCCTTAAAATGAAGATAAACTAAAGTGAGTTATAACAAAACCACTTTTGACCAGCACTCAGATCTTGATAAAAAGGTTGGAATTGAAGGAGTCAAGAAGGACAAAAAATGTTGAAAACTATGAATTGGGATCCCTAAAAACTCCTCTACCAAATGCAAATATCTTAAAATATCAAAATTGGGTCAATAAATACATGAAATTTTACTTTTCTAAAGTAATGTCATGGATGAATCTTGAATGACATTTGATGGGCTAAAGGATGGATTTTATCCTATTCAGACATGCCTGCAGCTAAAAGAAAGCAACAAGGAGATGGTACTGTGATATGGGTTGGAATTGTCAACCAAGCCATTGTTGGACCATTCAAAGTTAATGAAGGAGTTAAACTGATCAGTGCTAACTATTGCAATTTTATGAACAAGACTTTCTTGGCATGGTACAAGTTCCAGTTTCAAAGTGAAGTGTGTATTTCTGCATAATAATGCTCTTTCTCATGTATCTAAGCTTACCCATGAATTCTTTCTGTATAAAAGATTTACAAGAGAGAAGATAATGGAATAGCCACCATCAAGTCCTAATTTGAATCTGATTGAAAAATCTATGGTCAATTGTAACAATGAAATTATATGAAAGTGGCAAACAGTTTTACCATGAAGCAAACCTATGGGAAGCAATTAAAACTACCATGCTGGAAATTGAACCTGCTGAAGTAAAAAAGATAAAATAAATGGATAATTGATTACTGGCTGTTATTGAGAAGAAGGGTCAGTATATTAAAATGTAAAGGATTCTAAGATTTGTAATAAGTTTGTTCTATTATAGGTGTTGATCAATTTTTGATGATTTTATTACCTTTTTATTGAAGTAGAATGTGATTATTTAAAAAAAAATTTTTTAAAGACATCAAATAATTGCAATGAAACATTGATACTACCAAAAATTTTAACATGGGCTTTTTTGGCCTGGACATCTAAATTGATTGTTTAAAATTTGACTTTTTTTTTTTTTTTTTTTTTTTTCAAACCACATTTGAATTATTGAACTTGGTGATTTGCTTAATAACTTCAGACAGTTTGTGTGTGTGTGTTGTTAAAAATGACATGGGCTATGTAACTAAATAATGCTAATAACTCAAAGAAAACTTTTAAAAAATATATTATATACTTACATCTAAAGCTGTTAAAATAGAAGCTGCTTTTTTTTTTTTTTTTTTTTTTTTTTTCCCGATATTTCAAAGAAACTTTTCCTCTTCTTTCAGTGATTCTAATCATTTCATTAAAAAATGTGCATTAATGTTGAGAAATTTTGATTTTGATTTACTCATATTTATTCCTAAAATGTTTTTTTTTTTTTTTTTTTTTTTTTAAGAATTAATGTAACAGAATTTGATTTTAGATTTCTAACCTTTTATGTACACTTTTTCTTTTAGGCTGTTTTGAATCCACTTAACCCTGTACAAATCTTTAATGCTGGAGCAGAAGAAGAAAAATCTGAAATTGCTCGTTTGGTAAGTATGTTTTGAAATAAGTTAATTTCTTACCTTATGATATCTACCCACTAATTAAAAATAATCAATTGAATATTATTTTTATCTTATGAAATTTAATTCTTTAACTAGAATAATTATCTTTCTTTTTAGTCTTGTTTTGCTGGAGCCATCACAATTGGTGATCTCATCAAAAGTACTCTTGGACCAAAAGGGATGGTAAGTTTTATGTTTAACAATTTCAATGTAAACTTTATTTTGATTGCATGTGTAAGAACTGTATTAATTGAAAAATAAAAATTTGGTTAATTATATTCACTTTACAATCATTATAAAGTATTAATCTTGCTCCTTAAGAGGGGACAGATAGATAAATCTCTGACATTCCGATTTACTATTATTTATAGTAGGAACTTCCTCTTATCAAATGAAGAAGGCCAAAAAATACATTGTCAAGTGTCAAAATGTAATTATGAAACCAAGAATTGTCTGAACTAGTCACAGATTAGGTACAAATATAAAAGTTTATTGCTAATTTTAATTTTAATAATTAAAAATTATCCTAACAATTTTCTGCTTTAGAATTTTCCTTGCAATAAATTCAATCCTATCTGTACTGAAATTACAAGAAAACCTGAAACTGCAACGGATACATAGCAGACAACAACACTGCTAGACAGTGCAAGTTTTCAACTACAAAACACTTTATGTATGTGTGGACAGAAATATGTTGTCCAACTTTTATTAGGCACTCTTCATTTTGTGGGTTGGTAGTTGAATGTGCTTTGCCACTCACATTGCTGCTGTCACTGCTGAAATACATTGTCCACTGTCTAACTTGGGTTATTGTAAACCATTCAGCAAGTATCAGTCAGTAGCTGCATTTTTTTTTTTTTTTTTTTTTTTTTTTTTTTTTCATGGAGAAATTAAGTCAGGCATGACTTCATGTTAGATGCCATTTTGCTACACTACAGACTAACAGGGTCAAAAAATGGGTTATTGATCGAAAGGTTCAACTTCTAATGCCATGCCACGCCACCAACATATGCTTTTGAAATTGTTCAGCAATAAAGTCAGACATTACTTTAGGAATGACCTTCTTACAAGCAAAAATGTGTAAACAATGGTGATGATTTTGTGGGAAAATGTTTTCTAGCTAGAAATTGGCTTTTTTTAATGGTATTATTCTGCTCTTTGTTAGTGCATTTATCTGTTATTATTGGGGCTTAACTTTTATAGCTCCTTTGACTAACACTGTAAAATGAAATACTGAAAGATTGCAATTTTAAATTGCTTTTAGTAAATTATTATCTAAAACTATGAAAATTTTGTTAAATTTGCATTGGTTTAATTTTCATAAGTTAATGTGCTTATTCTTGAATTGTCTGTTAAAAGAAGTGGTAGTGGATATTAGTACTCTTCAAAAGTTTTTCATTGCAAAAATAAATCTTGATAACATTAAAGTAGATAACTAAAACAAACTCATATTCGTGAAAACATATTTTCATCTGCTCTTTATAAAATTCAAATTCTGACTCTATTGTGCATTTATTGGATAAATATTATTTTTTGCTTAATATCAAATTCATCATCATAAACTTGGAAATTTGCAGTTAGTGTTTAATTTTTACTTTTCTCTCTCTCTCTCTCTCAGTCAAAATTATCATCTATATTGAAAAAAAAACTTTATTTTAAAGGGAAAAAAATCTTGCTTTCCTTGACAGAAATCAAATTTGTTTTTCTTTTACATTTAACTTCTCAAAAAAAAGCTTTAGACTGTAGTTCTTCGTATCCTTCCTTATTTCTTCATTTGAATTTTTATATGCAATGTAAATATTGTGGAATGGTATTTAACGTGTGTAATAATTTTTATTTATTATTTTTTATGTTTATGATAGGATAAAATATTATTGAAACAAGGCCGTGTTGAATCAATTGAAGTTACCAATGATGGTGCTACGATTTTGAAATCTTTGGGTGTTGACAATCCAGCTGCAAAAGTATTAGTGGGTATGTATGGATTTTTATTTCTATGCATATGTCATTTTGATAATAATTTGACTTGGAATAAAAAAGAAAACTTAATTATTGCTTGTAATTTCCAAATTAAGGTATTAAGTGCTATTGAAATTTGAATTTTTTTATTAACAAAAAAAAAAAAAAACAATCTAAATATTTTAAAATTATTTTAATATATTGGAATTCACAAAAAATAAATTAATTATGGTTATTTGAAGTTTGATTTAATAATTTTGTGGATCACATAAAAAAAATTGGAATGTATTCATTAAATAATTCTATACAGTAAAATTATAAATTGATATTTCTTATCTTAGGATTTGGCCCAGTCAGCTGGGGCTGTAGAATACACTGATTGCATCTCTGCAAAGGAGTAAGACTCCTTCAACAAGCAGCCCAGTCAGCTGAGGTTGTTGAATGCACCTGCTGCCTCTCTGCAAGGGAGTAAGACCCCTATCAATGAGTGTTCTGGATATGACGTTAAGCAATCTGACATTTAAACTGAAGGCAAACAAATGAATTTTGCTAAACTGAATTGCTTGAAATAGAACTGTTTGATCATATAACTGTGTGTAAACAAATGACAGATGCTTAATTAAATTGGTAGTGATACATAGCAATACTTGGAACCATTTAACTGTGCAAGTGGATTATTAATGGTGAATGGAATTATTCGTATTAGATGGAAATGAGTGAAACCCTTTAACTGTGTGCAAAAAGAAAATGAGCTAAAGCTCGTTTAAAAATGTTATTTACGAAATGTTTAGAAATTAGATATTTAATGCTTATGTATAAAAAGAATTTGGCATTGAATGATCTGCAATTGTTGATATGCCACCAAAGCAAAGATTATTACTTTTTTTTTTTTTTTTTTTTTTTTTTTTCCCCAGATATTTCTAAAGTACAAGATGATGAAGTTGGTGATGGGACCACATCAGTTGTTGTTTTTGCTTGTGAATTATTAAAGGTACAGCATAATTTTGAAGGTTCCTCCTTCTTCACTTTCTTTTGCATATAATTTTGTTAGTTTAAGTTTTATATTAGTTTTTTTATAAAATCTCAAAGCTGCTTCTTTACTGGAGATAATTTTCCAAATGATTGTCAAAAACAAATTGGAGGGGGGGATCAATCATTACAACTTTTTGTTACCATTGCTCATCTATTATGATATTAGATCTGTGTCTGTAATCATAACCTAGAAGAAACAGCACAACAAATATTTTTATTAGAGCAGTATACTTTAATTTGGAAAATAAGGCAATTTTCAGGCCAATTTTTAACTGTAAGATCATGGGGGGGGTATTCATGCTTAATGTATTTATATTGGCAATATTGAACATGTCCTGAGGGCAGCACCCCACAAAGCAGCAGCTATACAGCCACTTACCACCCATCACAAAAACTATCAAAATTAGACAAACCAGACATGCGGGACACTACTGGAGAAGTAGGGATGAACTCATAAGTCATGTACTCCTCTGGACCCCTTCACATGGCCGAGCCAATCAGGACGACCTGCTCAAACTTACATACAGCGGCTCTGTGCCAATACGGGATGTAGCCTTGAAGACCTGCCAGAAGCAGTGGATGATAGGGGTGGTGACAGAGGGTCAGGGATATCTGGGCTGATGGCGTGACTTGATGATGATGTATTTATATACATTCTTGTTATAACATAACTATAAAAATTTGTTGGCACCCTTTGTCGAGGGTGACCCAAAGCTTTCTTTTCAATAGCTACTACACTGGGGTGTAGGAGAGGGCGCTACTTTATTCCCTGGATTGCTCCACTTTAACAGTATTTTTTCCATAAATTTTGGAGGTGCACTTGAGTAATGGCTATCATTGTCGGAAATGGAATCAGTGACCTGGTCTCTAACCCTGGATGAGGCTGTTTGCATTTTACTTTGTGCTAATGTCCTTGAGAAAGGCATGAATCCATCCATTTCCCACTCTCTCTCTCTCTCTCTCTCTGCTATTGGTAAATAGAGTTGACTTGGTTCTTTAACCTTGGCCAAGCAACCTGTTATCAAGGAAAGCTGATTTCAAACCAGCTTTACTTTGCTTAAAAATTGACCTTATGACACATCCTGCCTGTGGTGTAGAGGTTGAGTCAATCATGGACTCTGAACACTGTATAATATTTTTTCTTTCCTCAAAATAAATACTGAAAATGTTTTTCTTTTAGACCCAACAGAAATATGCCAATTTTACCAAACTAAAAAAAATATAATCAAAAACAATCTTTATGGGTGAATTTAGTTAAAACTATTGTTACTTAATAACTAAAACACAGAACATTTTGGGTAATCCAATGTATCATGAAAATGTTCTTGAAACTTTTCTGCCCAGTCGACTGTGGCTGTAGAATACACCGACTGCAGCTCTGCAGAGGGGTAAGACCCCTCCCCTCCCTCTCTCCCATGGTGTCCTGGATATGACACTAAACAATCTGATGGTGAGGTTCCAGTAATGCTGGAGCTTTGGGGAATGCAGAGATTCCTTTCAAGGCCATTGCTCCCAGGTCTACTCTGGCCCAGAGTGGTAGCACCTGATAAGGTCGTATCTATGGGTCAAATAGAACTAAACTGTGTACTTAGGCTAAACTGAACTGCTTGGACATGTAAACTGCGTGCTTATGCAAAACTGAATTGTTTGATATAGAACTGATTATTTGTATAAAAATGGATTTGGCATTAAATAATCTATAAAGGTTGATATGTTATAAAACCCAAACAACCAACCAGTACCTAGAAACTTTGTTTATAATGCCTCTACATTACAAAATGGAGTATAAAATCCTTAATTTGGCTTTTTTATACATAGGATAGATATTATAGTATTGAAAATTTCATTTGCACATAAACATGTCTATTGTGTAAATTAATCATTTTCTCTTCCTATCTTCCATTCTTCAATTTTTTTGTTTCATCAAATGTATTTTTGTGTTCAAATTTAAAACTGATGATTTATTTAAACTAACAAATTACTTTAGTGTAGACTGAAAATAATCACCTTTTTATATTATAAATATATTTATTTCAAATTAAAGAAATGGCTCTTAAAAATACCAACAACTAATTATTTTGACCATTTTAGAACCAATTCAGCAACTAAAACCATCAAAGATTAAGTTAAGTGTTAGTCTGCTGTGTCATTCAAACATGGTTGGTCTGGTCTGGTGTTTACACACCTCAATGCAAAAATTCATATAGTGTTACTGTTATGTAAAATATACTGCTGCTTCACTATATCTCTGCTGCCACTGATGAACAGATTGATTGCTTTGTAGCTGGTTGTTAATCATCTAATGTAATATAATAAAATTATATATATATATATCCACATGATATTCATTAAATATTTATTTTTATATGTATGATAATAATTAATATGAAAAAATAACATAGGATTCAATCTCTGTCATAATATGATATAAATCAATACTTGAATGAAAACTATAATTATTGAAGTAATAATTACTATAAATTTGTCGCATAAACCTATGTTGTATATTTTATGTAATGCACACCAAAATAAGAAAAGAATGACATCTATATTTTACTGCAGCTTAGCCAGTGCTATGCTGCTTGCTCTATGTACTCAATGCCTGGGAAAGAGAGAAATAAAATTCTGGTGAAAATATATCTAATGGAAGTAAGCATTTGGTATAGATATAATATAACATTATGTGTAACTGTTTAATATCTTATTAAGTAACTTAAAATATAATTATAATTAGTAGGCTTATATTTTATCTTATTCAGATTTATATCTAAATATTTTCTTGCATTTAAAAAAAAAATGTATCCATATTTTCAATTTCTGTGCCAAGGAAGCAGAAAACCTTGTTCGAATGAAAATACATCCACAAACAATTATTTCTGGTTGGAGAAAAGCTACTATTGCAGCACGTGAAGCTTTGGAAAATTCTGCTGTTGACAATGGGTAAGTTATATTTTGCAACATCCTAAATGTAGATGAATCCTTTTTGGCTTGTAATACGGCTACTTTATCACTACTATTTTAGTGTTAAATTGCATGTATTATTTATTTATTTATTTATTTTTTTGTTTAATAATCTGTATCAAGTTACAAAACTCTGCTGTTAAAATCATTTGCACACTAAACT
>CAUZXS010000044.1:22500-37890 GCA_963585895.1 Sepioteuthis lessoniana | reverse complement strand
GGACCTTTTTTTCAACAGTTTGCTAGCCACCAACATTCGCCATCTTCCTCCATTACTTCTACTTAAATTCATTACCCATCTGTCTGCCTATTGTCCACCTGTCTGTCCATCAATTCTATCAATTTTTTGTTCTTTCTTTCTTTTTTTTGGGGGGGAGGGGGATTTTCTTTGGGTTTTTTTTTCTCCTTTTGTTTTTAATTTTACTTGAGCCATATCTTAATTGGAAGGATTTGCTAAGAGTCATACAATAATTCTCTCCCCTTTCCAAATAATCACCACCAACAGCCCAACACTGTACCCTCTAAAAACCTCGACTTTCTGATAATGCTCTATATTTAATTAATACCTGAAGTAGAGATAATTCTTAAGATATTCTTGTTTAAAGTCGTTGGGAGGGGGAGAAAGATGATCATAAGTTCAAAAATAAACGAGGGAAAAGAAAAACATGAAGAGGAGATAAAAAATTAGTGTTTCTTCAATATGCCAATATGGTCATTCTTTTCTTTACAATCTTTTTCTTTACTTTTTTGTTTTAATTAATATTATTTTCTAACAGGCAACACACCTGACATACAACATAACGGTTATCGTCTTAGAAAATGACAGTCAGTGACACGAGTTCAAATCCTGGATGCGATTGTTGCGTTGCACTTCGCCCTAAGGGACTTGCAAAAGGGATGGATCTATCTGTTCTTCAACCAAACACAACAATTTGTCAGTAAATAGTAGAAAACATTGGCTTCTTCAGACTTCGTTGGGCAATTAGTCTGGGAAAATGTTAATCTCATAATTCAAACTATATTTATTCTACTTAAAAATTGACCTTGTCACATCTTACCGGTGGCGAAACGTTTGGATAAATGCATATTTATTATGTACACGAGCAAAGAAAACATTACTGAATTAAATGCGCACGTACACATGCCCCATATTTATATATATATATATATATATATATATATATATATATATATATATTCACACTCAAGTACACATCCACACACACTTATGTACACAGATATATTTATATTTATAACTGAGTAGGTTTTTTTTCCTTTGTCTTACAATACTTATGGCTTATACAATTCTATTAACACCAATATATACACGCTTATCTCTATTAATTTCTCAATGGGAAGAGAAGAGCAAAAGTATGGGATACATACACATTCAGGCCTACCAACGCAAACACTCATAGAGAGATAAAAAGAAGAAAAAAGAAAGGAAGAATTTGAAACAGACTTGCAGACAAAGCGGAGAATTGATAGGGAAACTGAGCCATATAACGATAAAACATCGAATGTGGAGGATATTTATTTCGTTGTTCATAATTTCCTGTAAACATATATAATAGAATTGCTTTTGTAAAATCTGATTTTAATAATTTTTTTATGTAATGAGCATATTTAATTTTTTGGAACATGCAAATAAATTAGAATTATTTTTTTAACTTACCATTTTTTATTTCTTCTAATGCTCACTCACAGCAAATTGTCGAATTCTAAATGCATTTTATTGATATAAACATAAATGATAATAAATTTTGATAAACGCAATTATTTCGTAACATGGTTTAAACTGTTTAATCGCAAAAAACTCTGTTCCTCTCACTCTCTCTCTCTCTCTCTCTCTCTATATATATATATATATATATATATATATATATATATATATATCCTTTTTTATCTGTCTGTCTACCTTTATCTCTGTGTGTGTATGTGTGTGTGTGTGTGTGTGTGTTATACTTAATTTCACTTTGACAATATGTTTATGGTAGATATACTCATTCATCTGCGCAAAAAGTCAGATAATGCAGTCATTTATATCGATGGCTAGCTCGCTAGCTAGACAGACAGATGAAGAAAGATTAGAGATTAAAAGGAACAGAATTACATAAATTCAATTGAACAGGCTCGTGTATATATATATATATATATATATATATATATATATATATATATATATATATACGTAAGTACATACATGTATACATAGATATCGAGGGATTTGAGATAAATATGATATCATTAGCATAAAATGAAGAGTAGATAATAAAAAACAGGGCACAATATTCCCGGGCATTTAGGCTACTTTTAACACCACCAATGATCCCTGGATCTTAATATCAACAATATTTCTATAAAAGTACGAAGTAGAAAAAAGGATGTAAAATTGTATCTTCCATCTTCTGGCCAAGTCAGACCGAATTCAGTGTTTTCGTGAGTTTGGGGTTACGTATCGGTAACTCTGACGTTTTTCTTAACGCTACAACAATTTGAATTATGTTCAGTCGAATTCTTCCAGATTTCTTTTGGTTTATTTTGATTATTATTTATATTTCTTTTTTCTTTCCTTTTCTTTTTTTTCGTGAGAAGTAGTGGGGGTTATTTAAAAAAGGTGATACTTTAGTTGTTGACCTGTTTTATTTTAGTTTTATTTCTTGGTCTTTCATCGATTTTGATCATTATGCACCCCTGTAGGACATTATTTCAGCCTGTCTCGCAGAGGTTCCTCTTTCCCAACATTGCTTAGTTCTGCATGAGAAGAGGTTCATTTTTCACTCGCAATTCTTTCTTCTATTTTCGGAGTTTTTTTTTTTTTTTTTTTTTCATGACTACTTTTCGTCTACTTCACTTTCTCTTTTATTTTATTTTATTATTTTACTCTTTTCTATTTTTTCCTTATTTCCTCATTCACTTTTTTCCTTTGTCTACTTTTCAATTTTTTTCACTTTGATTATATATATATATATACTATATATATATATATTTGCGTGCGTGTGTGTGTGTGTGTGTGTGTGTGTGTGTGTGTGTGTGTGTGTGTTTGGTCCTTTTTTTCCTTTTACGTCTCTTTCTCATTCTCTGTCCTTTTTTCTTTCTTTTCCATTCCACTTTTAATTCATTTTTTCTGTCGCTTTTTTCCTTCTCCCTCTTGCATACTTTTTAGATATTCTTCTTACTTTTCTTATAACTCGTTAATAACTTTATGCCTTCTTTTTTCTTTTCATCTTCATCTTTATGAAGTTTTACTGTCAGCCTTTTTTTCTAAAATTTTCTTTATCTTACTTCAGTGAAATTCATATTACAATGCCTGGTCGTCTGGCCGAGTTAAGGTGATCCATTTGTATCTCGAATCCCAGAAGATTTTGTGTGTGTCATTCTCCATGAGAGATTCGGGGTTGTTATTATTATTATTATTATTATTATTATTATTATTATTATTATCATTATGGTTATTATTGTTATAACATGTATCTTCAGGAAATAAAACAAAGATGATCCTTTGGTAATTTCAGTAAGCATACTTAATAGCATAATCCTGGATATATATTATCTATAATTCGGCATAGTTTCGGAATTATTTGTGAAAATCATTGTCTGCCGACAACAATAAGTTATTTCTAGCAATGAATTTCCCTTTTGTTTTAATTAATTTTTTTTTTTTTTGGCATTTTTCACCCTGAAAGATTTGCCATTGATCATAGATTTTGCAGAATTTTGAAAGTTTTAAAGACTTTTGTAAGTTATTTTAGCATACAGTATTTTTATCAAGTTACTTAAAAAAAACGTGTTAACGTGAAGTATATCTCAGTTAAATACCCAATAATTACCAGTTTTTCACACATTGTTTTTATATTAAATGAACTGATAAAGTATGCATAACAAACTTAATAACTCTACAAATAGTTTAATCATTTATGAAAGACAAAATTCCTCTTCTTAATTATTATTACATATCAACATATCTGTCTTGATATTTTAGATTTCGTTTTTTAAGAACTTTACCCCAAAGAAGTTTTCATCGGAACATCTAAAACTATTTACGATTTAATTATTTACAGCATTATATTATATTCATAATATATAAAATTTTTAAGCCACACTCACCCGACTCCAAAAAAAAAACAACACCTACCTGAATATTTTTTATTGTGGCAATTGAGTATCTCATGAAAATAAGAAAATACTAATTTTTTTTCCGTTTTATAAAAAGTGATATTGTGCCGCTATAAAAAGGAAATATCGTCAGCTAATGTCTCCTTTCTGGTGGAGGTTTAGAACTTTTTGACAATACTCATATATATATATATATATATTATATATATATATATATATATATATATATATATATATACATACATATATATATATATATATATATATATATATATATATATATATATATATATAGAATAGCTGATAAAATATTATTATTCAATCAGCTTTAATCTTAAAATTATGATTAAAGCTGATTGAATAATATTTTATCTGCTATTCTAAATATATATATATATATATATATATATATATATATATATATATATATATATATATATATATGCATATTTATAATACCTGATAAAACATTATTATATAATCAGCTTTAATCATAATTTTAAGATGGCCCAAGCGGTTGAACCTGCCCGCAGAATTACAGAAATTGGTGGAAATACATCAGTATCAAAATTCTACCCAAAATTATTTAGCGTTTTAACTTGTGTGATTTTGCCTTCATAAATAAACCCAAAAATAAACGATTATCAGTTGTCAATTACGAATCTTTGAAACCCAAAAGAAAGGAGAAAATTATCTAGAGTATTCTAAAACGTTTCAAAATTGCTAGATATAATATATGTGTAACAGTAATATAAACTTTAAAAAGAACTCATGTGTACTTAGTGTTACGATTATTATCGAAGTAAATAAAATCGACGAAGCAAGGTTAAAATCCTGGACGAGGCTGCTTGCATTTCTTTCGCACTCACGCTTTTGGCAAGACCGTGAATTTATCTTTACACATTCCTGGTGAAATAGTTGGTAGGACTGCATCATATTGTGAAGGAGACGAAAAACTTCAATTTTCAACCAGTTTTTCTCCGTTTAAGTCACGCCTGTTCTGTAGCAAAGTGGTGGATAGATACATAGATAGATCAACGCGAAATATGTTTAGATGTTTTCTAACTGGGTAGAATGAAAATACTTTTCTTATACGCCAAATTATTGCAGTAAATAATTCTGACGAGTACTAATTAAAGGAGTACTAGTCCCGTCCACTAAACGTTCTATCACTTTTAATACACAAAACATTCAATAGTGTATATAAATAAAGTATTATGAATATAATCTAGATGTATTAAAATTATTCGACTTATTAAGATCAGATTAGACGATTTAAACTCAAATAGCAGAACAATGTTTGTAACTGCATTAGACGATTTAAACCCGAATAGCAGAACGGCCAATACAGTTACAAACATTGGCTAATTAGAATATTGTTCCTTTGTGTTGTGTTTTCCTTCCTTCCTTTCTTTCTTTCTGTTATTTTATTTATTTTCTTTTTATAATTTTTT
The DNA here is from genome assembly GCA_963585895.1 of Sepioteuthis lessoniana. NCBI lineage: Eukaryota > Metazoa > Mollusca > Cephalopoda > Myopsida > Loliginidae > Sepioteuthis > Sepioteuthis lessoniana. The sequence goes on along the minus strand of CAUZXS010000044.1, from coordinate 32,540 downwards.
CTTATTCTTTCCTCTTTCTTTTTCCCCCTTTTCTTTTTATATGCATACCTTTCATTCACTTTCTTTTCTTTTTTCTTTATTTTGAGTCATTCTTTTCATATCAATTTTCTTTTTTAATTTTCATCCTTTTTCATTCCGGGCTGCTATCTCTCTTCTTTCCTATTTGCTCTTCATTCGTTTGTAATTCTTTCTTTCTTTCTTTCTTTCTTTCTTTCTTTCTTTCTTTCTTGTTTCTTTCTTTCTTTCTTTCTTTTTTCTTTCTTAATTTTGTTCTCTCTTTCTTTCTTATTTTTTTCATTTTGTTCTTTCTTTCTTTCTTTCTTTCTTTTTTATTTCTTTTATATGTTCTTTCTTTTTTTCTTTCTTTCTTAGGTGGAGGCTTATTTGTGTACTTATTTGCTTATTTGTTTCTTTCTCTGTCTTTATTTTTACTATATGCTCATTTCCTCTCTTCGTACACTAATTCTTTTACTCTTCTTTCTTTCTTTCTTTCTTTCTTTCTTTCTTTCTTTCTTAATTACTTACAATTCCCTGCTTTATTCTCACTCGATTTTCTCACTTAACTTCTTCCTCGACCCCTTCCAACGTCTAACCTCACTTTCATGCTTATTTGTTTTCGTGAATTACCGAATCCGTCCTAAGCTCAATTATTCGCCCGTTGCCAAAATTTCCCACCAAAAGAGTACTAGAGCTTCCTTTTTAATTCCACCCCACCCATCAAGGCCTGGTTCACCACACCCAGTGCACAAAAAGAAGCCTTCTAAGTATTCCTCCAGTCCCGGGATAAATCTATTAAACTAGATATGAACTCTGATTGGGTTTTCTACAAGTGCTTTTGGGCACCCCGGAAAATTCACAGGGGGAAATTTGAGATAGTTTACATAATCTAACGCACCTTGCAAAATTCGATACATCATTCAAGGTTCATGAGTATCACAACTTGAATTCCTTTTCAGCGTTCGGGCGATACAAGCTTTTTTTTTTGTCGTTGTTGTTTTTATTGTTGTTGTATTTGACGTTTTTCTTAATTTAAACTTTTTCTTTTTTAATTTATTTGATTTTTCCCTTCTTTAATCGACTTATATTACCTTTTTTTTTTTCTAAAATTTACGTTCAGCAATGTCTTTGATCATATTTCTCTTTATTTCTTTTATCATTTCTTTAGTTTTTGATTTGTTCCCCTTTTTTCAATTCTATCTCCATTTATACTCTTATTTCTTTTCCTTTCATGATTTCATCTTTCTTTCTTTCTTTCTTTCTTCAGTAATTTACAGTTCTGTCGGTGGGGCTTTTAATACATTGACTGTATCCCTTGCAGTCAGGTAAGACCCTCTAATAAAAAAGGATGCTTTTGTTTTGACCTTAAACTAGATCTGGTGGTGAGGCTAGTGTTCTAGTAGTCGAGAAACTGTGGATTTCCTTCATAGCCATTACTACCAACTCCACTCTGACTCAAAATATTGTAAAATAGTTAGGATGCTCGATTATTTTATTCATTTCCGAAAATTGTAAATTGCTAAGCAGTTTCAATGTTTGTACAGTTCCTCGCAAAGTCAAACGTGACCACAGGGGGTGCTCAGGTTTAAGACCTCATATCAAAATAAGAGTTAGGGAAGACAGGATACGAATAAAAAACAAATCAACGCTTGTTATCCGACGTTGGGAAATAAGGGTTTGTGACACAGGTGATGATTCCAGAAAATATGATGCAATAAGTAATTAAAACTGATCATTTATAAAAAAAGAATAAAGAATTTGAAAATTTAGAAGATGAGGCAGCCGTTCAATTAAAGCTAGGGTCAAAGTCGAGTCGGTATCAGAGCCAGCGACCAAGGGGGTCAGATGTCTGTCCTTCACCGCTAATATGCACAACAGTAGACTTCTCTACGTCTTTCTCTCTCCAGCGCTTCTATTAAAAATTGTTTACAGTCAAAATAAATAATTTTTCGCATCTGAATAACAGCGTTGCCTATTGTAAGTTTTTTAATATTTAATATTCAAGAATGGTCCATCGTGTTACATTGGTAGCACATTTTAGAGTCTCTTCTATGGATCAAATAGATCTATTAAGAAATATTCGTATTAGATAGGAATATTCTATAACATAAAACTGTGTGGAAATTACTTATATTTGAGAAGAGTACATGGTATTATATAACTGTGTGCAAATAAATGACCATTATTAAATAGATGCACCACTTGGACACTGACTAAGCGAATAGAGAAAAAGTAAGACGTGAACAAAATGCTATGAGCTATATTAAACAAATCCTTGAAGCAACATGCTACAAAACAGCATCTGTACGGCCACCTACCCCCATCACTTAAACCATCTGCATAACATGAACAAGGCATGCGGAACACTGCTGGAGAAGTCAGGACTAAGTTATCAGCGACGTTCTCTTATGGACCACTTTACACGGATGTGCAAGTGTTGAACGACAAACTAGAAGCTACCTACAACAGCTAAGTAGGGACACAAATAGTCTAGAAGATATTCTGAAAATGATGAATGATAGAGATGAATGGCGAAAGAGAGAGAGAGTTAGGGAAATCCGTGCTAGCAGGATTACATGATGATGATGATGATGATATCATTATCATTTGAGATGAATAGATGATATATATATATATATATATATATATATATATATATATATATATACAAATTATTCGTATTGAATAAGAATACTTACAACTGTGCTACCGAGAAAAAATTATCTCTATTGAAAGGAATACTTGAAACCGCACAATAGTGTACAAATTATTTGTGTTAGATAGGAATACTTGATATCACGTAACTGTGTATCGAAACTCTAAAGAAACAACTACGAAAAAAATGTAAATATAACGTAGAAATGTGGGCGATTCTGTAAATTGACGGCATACAATAAACCTAGATGGGTTGAGATGCCGTTAAATCAATGATTTATTCATTTTGCACGTTTGTTTTATTTCATTGACTTTATCATTTTTTTTTTTTTTGCCTTACACTATGACTGTTTTTTTTTTGTCTTTTTTTCTTGCTTGTTTTTTCGCTGTATCTCATTTTATTCTTTTGTAAATCTATTTTTCTTTGATCTATAAGTAAGCATTGTCTGAAATTCCACCATTACAATGACTAGGAAAAATATGCACGCTTCCAATGCGAATAATTAACTTTTAATATTATAACATATTATAATATATAAGAAGGATTGAAATAAACTAAATGAAAACGCTAATTGAAATATTACACTTATTTTTATTTCATTACAATTGATTTTTACATAAGATTATACGTAGCATTGCACTTATTCATTTGTTTATTTAAGTTTCTTTGTATAAATGACATATCAACTATCGTGAGATATTTAATCACAAAGCCATCCTTGTAGTGAAACAGTGGCGGTACTATTCAACCCATAGCTGGTGGTGGGGTTATAGTGTTCATACCTTTCTCTTGGGTATTAGTTAAAAAGTGAACCTAATATATTTTAGAGTAAGACAGTAATATTAATTTTGGTTTGGATTTATGGCATATCAACCTTTGTATGTTATTCAATGCCAATTCCATTTTATACAAAAAAATAGTTCTATTTCAAACAATCCAGTTTAGTATAAGTATAGTTTTTGTTTACACAGAGTAAAATGTCAAAACAGTTCTATTCAAACAGTTCAGTTTACGGTGAGTACAGTTTCAGTGTCAACAACAGTTCCATTTTAAACAATTCAGTTTAGCATAAGTACGCATACTTTAAACATATAGTTGTTTTTAATGGGAAAACGGTAATAATTTCAGAAGGGTCACTTGAGAGAACAAGTATGATGTTGTAAGACCCGAAATTTGTAAGGACGCCAAGAACATCTCTGACGTGGCAATCCTGCGCACTCTTTGAGTGTGTGATTTCAACAAAATAGTCCCATCTCAGCCAACACAGTTTAGTTCTATTAGACCCATAGATATGACCCTATCAGATGCTACCAATCCGGGCCATAGAGGAGTACTCTGCATTCCCCAAAGCTCTAATATTCCTGGAACTTCACGATCAGATTGTTTAATGTCATATCTAGGACATTCGTTGCAGTGGGGGGGGGGTCTAACCTCTTTGCAGAGTAGCAGTCAGTGTATTCTACATCCCCAGCCGACTGGGCCAGACTGTAATATTAGATATTAAAACACCAAATAATCATTTATTAAACTCCGTATGCTAAAACCATTAAGTAAATTATTAATTCTATATTGAATGGAAACGTTTATTTCTTTGAGATGTATTTCGCTAAAAAAATATCGCAGGATTTTCTGATTTCAATCCGGGTATCTTTCCCTACATCTTGATATAAGCATTGAAGAATTTTAATCGTGGGCTATTTTGATGCAAATCTACCCAGCAAGAATTTTGTAGACATCAATAATAAATAAGATTCTAATCAAGATCAAGTAGTGTTTATTCAATAATCGTTAAGAATATAATATAATAACTACTGGAATTATGACGTCGATGGAGATGCATTTTCAATTATACAAAGATGGACACAAGTTATTATTCCTTCACCTAGGCAGCGGTCGCATCGATACTGCTATATGGATGCACTACATGGACTCTAACAAAACGGCTGGAGAAGAAGCTAGACGGCAATTACACAAGAATGCTGCGAGCAATCTTGAACAAGTCCTGGCGGCAACACCCTACAAGACACCAACTGTACGGCCACCTGCCTCCTATCACGAAAACTATCAAAGTTAGACGAACCAGACATACAGGACACTGCTGGAGAAGCAGGGACGAACTCATAAGTGATATACTCTAATGGACCCCCACATATGGCCGTGCAAAAGCAGGACGACCAGCACGAACATACATTCAGCAACTATGTGAGGATACGGGATGTTGTCCAGAAGACCTGCCTGAGGCGATGAACGATAGGGAAAAGTGACGAGAGAGGGTCAGGGATATCCGTGCTACCAGCACGACATGATGATGATGACTATGGTTTGGTCGTTTCATGTTTATATTATACCTAGTATATTCATTTTCAGCAAAAATCATTCAGACCAGTCGGCTGGGGCAGTAAAATATACTGACTGCATCTCTACTTAAGGTTAAGCCCTCCACTAACGTATATTCCGGATATGACGTGAAACAATCTGATGGTGAGGCACCAGTAATGCTGGAGCTTTGGGGAATGCGGAGTACCACTTCATTACCATCGCACCCACGTCCACTCTGGTCCTGAGTGGAAGCACCTGATCGGATCCTATCTACGGTTCAAATAGAACTATTTGACACTTAAACTGTCGGCAACTAAATGAGTTGTGTTAGATTGAAGTTTCAGAAATAGAACTGCTTGATCATTTACTTATGTGTAAACAAATGACTGAGGTTTAATTGAATTGTTAGTTATACGAGGATCATTAAATAAGTTTCCGGACTTTTTTTGTATGGGTACTTATTTTGATAGTACACACGTGAAACTCTAGTCCCCTTTGAAGTAATCTCCTCCGGCTGCAATGCACTCGTTGTACCGTTTCAACAACTTCTGGAAGGACACATGGCAGTCCTCTTGTGTGAGCGTGTCAATGACCTTCGCCACAGCCTCTTTCATCTCCTCAAATGTTGATCAATCAGGCACTGTAATATCTAATAAATTGTGGGCCAATATTGTTACATGCTGTTACATGAGTGCCCCATTAATTAGGCCTTGTGCTATAGCTAAGCAAAAATCTTAGTAAATTACGACTTCTTTTGTTACGTAATAGATTGGTGAGATCTATTTTTGGAATGTAGTTTAACATTTTATTAAGTCCTGAACCGTTAAACATTGAAAAAAAAAGTTTTAACCAGTTTGATAGTCGTTAAAATACTGTTCATTCTGAGATTTCAGCTCTCATTGGATCGTTTCAGTCAGTTGACCAAAACGTTTCTAAATTTGGAATCAATTAGGGAGATACACTTGACTTGTGCGGTCGAAAGGTCCATCTTGTTTTTCTAGCTCCTCGTTTAGGCAGAGCGAGAGGTGGTTAAAAGCCAAGTAATAAAAAGTAAAATGTGTACAGGATATGGTGGTTATGTGGTAATTCCTCATCAACGAATAAGAACAAAGATGATAAAACGATGGAGATATCAGATTGAAGGGTACTACAAGGCGAAACGACCAAAGAAGAGACAAAATAAAGTGAAGAATGAAGGGAAGATCAGAATTGATCGATCATCAGGTAAGATTTATATAGAAATATAATAGATAGGTATTGTGATTATAATCCAACATGGTAGCTTTGATAATTATCGAGTTTAGTTTCATTTCATCATTCGATTGAAAATTTCACCAAGTGCAGACGACTGAAGTCGATTCGTAAATTGCTTAAGAAATTACCAGTTACTTATTAGCGTTTTTTTATTGACTCGTCAGAAATTTAATGTATATATATATATATATATATATATAAGTTTGTGTGTGTGTGTGTGTCTGTGTGTGTGTCTGTGTGTGTCTCTGTGAGTGTGTGCTGATTTTCTGATACTTTTCAAAAGTTAATTTTCGAATATGACCGCATATATCGATAATCAAATCTCTATGAAAAATGTCTGCAAAAATAGATACGTTCGCAGGCACAAACGCAAAGTCAAATTTTTCACTGGAATGAATGCCTCGGGCTCAAACATTTATATATTCATTATTCATTTTAAATGTTTTTTTTTTTAATAACAAGTATTTTTAAGAAGTGATTCTGAAAGTAAAATAGGCCAATTAGTTAGTCCCAGTAAGTAATAGCATATTATGAGGCTGCTTAGAATCTGGCTGGAATTCGGAAGAAGCATATAATTTGGAGGGTGCATATATATATATATATATATATATATATATATATATATATATATATATATATATATAAAGAGAGAGAGAGAGAGAGAGAGATAGACAGATAGATAGATAGAAAGAGAGTTGTATACATGTCCGCTCATTTAAAAGAAAATACAAGTGAGTGCATCTTCGTAAACGCGTATGTGTATGAGTGAATTCACTCAGCCTCTCAGCCGAGGGCAGGCTGTGACACAACGTCAATTTTAAACGCAGTGTAGTTGGTTAGAATTAAAAGTTTTCCTTCTTCTACGTTGGTTACCTTGCTAACGTTTGAGAACTCAATCTCCGTTACTATTTATCCATAGCTGAGCGGAAAACAGATGGATTCATGCCTTTCCTAAGTGCATTCGCGTCAACGAATGCATTTCCTAGGCTGATAACCATTACCCAACGCTTACCTCACATTATATATGTACATATATATATTGATTTTCTTAATTTTTAATTCTTCACAATGTTTGCAAAATAAACACAGACACACGTATACACACATTTTGTGTGTGTGTGTGTGTGTGTGTGTGTGTGTGTGTGTGTGTGTGTGTGTGTGTGTTTACGTTGTTTATATGTTTGTCTCTCCCAATAATTCACCACCACCCACAACGATTTCAACCCGGATATCTTTATCTACATCTCGACATAAACGCTTCTTTTTTTTCCAAAGAAATTCTACTGAAAGAACGTTAATCACTTCCTTCCTGTTCTCTGCTCGGCAAAATTTCAATTATTAGGCATTAATTTCTAAATGTTCTAAACTTGGGGAAATTTTATGTCTGATAAAGACCCTGTTAAAAAGACTCTGAATAATCTTTCATACTAATATGGATTTTTTTTTCTATTCGGTTAATCTGGCACAAGGATATAGAAAGAAATTATACAAGGATACCATTGGATGTTCAAGTTTAGGAAATTTAGAATTTAAAAAAAAATGTTTGTTAATTAACTTAGCGGTAAATGGAAACTTCTCAAGAGATCTTGTTTCTTTTGCCAGTAATTGTTCTTTTTTAGAAAATATTTTCACTTCTACTGGTTCTGTTCCTCTTTATTCTTCATCTTAATGTTTCAAAATCGATATGATCGCTTATTATATTTTTTATGTCACTGTTGTAAAAAAAGTTTTTAAAATAAAGTTTTGGGCAAGACGGTTAAAACCTCAATACTTATATGGAAAATTTGTACACTTCAAACCGAGGGTACAGCTTAATAATTTTAAAAAATTTTCCCTCGAACCAATGCAAGAACACAGACACGTGTTCATATTTTCTCTTTTCAACTATAAGCAGTAGGACAGACTGGTCTCTCTAGATTCGTAAGACAACAATTCAGGGGAAGAAAAACCATGAATTCACAACCTGAAGTGTCGTTCGCAGATAATGTGACAGACCGGTGCGCCTTTGTTCTTTTATGAGCTTATCAAAATCAAAAATCAAAGAATCTATCAATTAAAATGAAGAAAGTCTAATCAACTACCAAGTATAGAAACAAAAACAAAGAAAGAAAAATAAAAAAAGAAATATGAAATCTAGAAAGCAATATCAAGATCAGAAACAACTCTATGGAGACTTCTGGATATCTTCTAAAGATGAAGCGCATGAAATCAGATGGAAATTGCTACGCAGAGAGGAAATGCATAGAAAACGAATTACTTTTGATTGCAGCTCAGAATAACGCCAACGACGTAAGAGTTATCAGAGGTAAGACTTGGAAGAAAAAAAAGTATCGACAGTGAGCCTAAAGACATGAAATAACAAATAGAATTATATGTAATTGGGATGATCCTTAGTGAATTGTGAAAAATACTAATATTTGACTTTACAGAAAATAATATATGTGCAAAACTGAAAGTGTTCTGGCAAGAGACTGAACGACTAGAAGAACTGGAGATCCGGGGAAAGACTGAGGCAATACAGTACATTTTGTGATTATCTGAAGAGAAAACTTCAGTAAAGGCTTTCATTTGACACGGGTTTGAAAACTCAAGAAAAAGAGATAATAATAATAATAATAATAATAATAATAATAATAATAATAATAATAATAATAAAGAACTTTAAATTTGACCTCACCAACAAATGATATATGCACAACCCAGCACCTGTCCTAAAAAATGACACACATAAACTCCTATGGGACTTTGTCATACACACGGATCACCTACTCTCGGCCAGAAGACCAGGCCTTCTTATGAACAACAAAAAAAGAGAATATGCAAAATTGTCGACTTTGCTGTGCCGGCTGAACACAGAATAAAACTGAAAGAATTTGAAAAGAAGGATAAATATCTCGACCTTGCTAGAGAATTGAAAAAAAAAACATGGAACATGAAGGTGACAGTCATACCAATTGTGATTGGTGCTTTTGGTACAGTAACTAAAGGATTATTAAAGGGACTGGAGGACTTGGAAGTTGGCGGACGAGTGGAGACCATCAAAACTACAGCATTATTGAGAACGGCCAAAGTGTTGCATTATCATCTGCTGATTCATGCATAAATATACATATATATACTGGATACATACCGACGCAGTGACAACAGACGCACTGATAAACGACGCACGCAGAAAGACGCATGAAGACTTCTTTAACAATATTTTACCTCTCACTTTATTGCAAGGGTTCGAAAGGGTTGCATGTGAGAGGGAGCTGTAGATCGAACATAACTGCAATATTTTGACCCCACTATTATGACCATCACGTTGTGTCTTTCTTGTTCTCCTGATGCTGGGGTCCACTCCATCGGGGTTCCCGAGGGCCCCCTCGGTCGGGTGTGGCCTTCCCTACCACATCTGGTCTCTAGCTGTCTGGAATTCTACTGGCAACTGCCTCAACTTCCGTCTTGACTGCGTTACATAATAGTTCAACGCCTACACGATCGCCCACTCGATCTTTAAAATCGAATGTTTATTCGTCATCAAGTGGATATAACTGTCATGCAGTTCACAGGTCACTCTCTTCCGGGGCATCAGTCTATGAGTGTATCATGGGCTTTACCTTGTCCCATTTCATAAGCCAGTTTCTGCCCACGCAATTTCCTCTCCTAACTGCCATTAGAATGTGTCACCTCCTTCCGGTGCATCACCTTGGAATAGCATTTTTTGGGCCGGGTCGAAGGTCAAAACATAACAAAAGTACTGAGAAGAGTCCTGGAGACTTGAGACTTAATGTCAATCAAACTCCAGTGAAAGACCATCAGCTAACGCTGA
>CAUZXS010000044.1:0-17500 GCA_963585895.1 Sepioteuthis lessoniana | reverse complement strand
AATACACCCCAGTTGATTGGCCAAGGGTTTAGGGTTACGATGTTGAAGTTTTAAGGGAGTTCAGGGAGAGATTCCGTCGGAAGAGGCTACTACTCTTCAAATCGGGTCAGTGGCATTTCAATCAGAACAATGCACCAGTCCACAACTCCATCCTTGTCACAGACTATTTGAGCAATATGGGCATCAAGACAGTTCCTCACCCTCCCTATAGTCGAGACCTTAATATATATATATATATATAAAGAGAGAGAGAGAGAGAGAGAGAGAGAGAGAGAAGGTGGGGGGAGAGATTCTGCAGTGTTGGTGGTTATTTGATTTTAGACAATAATCATTGCAGCTTTTACAGACTGACGATAACGAAATATTATGAAGAATATACTCCTTGATTATATATATATATATATATATATATATATATATATATATATATATACACCACTCCAGAGTTAACCGTCATTGCCACATATGGGGTGAAACCTTTCTGTGCATTTTCATTTACAGATTCTTCGTTTCAGTGTGTGTTTGCATGATATTCTCTCTCTCTCTCTCTCTCTCTCTCTCTATATATATATATATATATATATATGAAATTTAGTTTTCACATCTTTTTTCATCGTGCAATGATTACCTTTGATTCGATTTAAGAAAAAAAATTATCCTACCTAATATTTACATATAATTTCAATGTTATTATCTTAATGCAGTGAAATCTGAATATTTCCAGCGCAAACTATAAAACATTGTTTGCTTGTAATAATAGGAATATTTTTCATAATTTTTATTTTTGTATTTGTTGTTTAACATGAATAAAATTTTATTAACTTTCATAGAGTTACCAGGGCTGCGATTGATATTGAATATACATTTCCTTTTTTTTTTTTTTGCCAAACAGTGTACATTTCGTTTATGGAAATATCAAAATATAATAACATTTTTACCAGTTTCTTTTTTTTTTTTTTTTTTTGAAGAATCACAAATGAAGACCTATCTATGAAAACCGAAGAAAGAATTTCGAATAAAAAAATAATTCATTTTACACTATGAAAATGAGTGTTAATGTCTAAAATATATAATATCAAAAATCAGAAGACCAGAGAGTGATAGTTAGATAGATAGATAGATAGATAGATAGAGAGGTAGCCTGAAAGTGAGAGTATGAACTAAAAACAACATCTATGTCTATCTATCAATATATATATATATATATATATATATATATATATATATATATATATATATATATTTCCAGTCAGCGTCCAAAGACAGTGGGTGTGGATTATTTTTTTATGGAATATATGAGGAATATCATTTTTGCTGTTCTACAACTGCAAGAAAAGCAAGTAAAAATCTTCTGACGAGACGGAGAGTATAGTAATATTCTCCACCGAAATAAATAAATAATGACGACTTAACCAAGTTTTAATTTCCATCTCATTACACTATATATATATATATATATATATATATATATATATATATATATATGTATATATATGTATATATATATATATATATATATATATATATATATATATATATATATATATATATATATTGATTCATCTTAGGAGATAGATAGATAGATAGATAGATAGATAGATAGATACATACATACATACATACATACATACATACATACATACATATGGTATATATATGAGTTACAATATGAAATCTTTCTTTTTATTACTAACTTTTAATGTTATATTGGTTAATCTATTTACTGTATGATATGGCTGTGGTTATTTTGTGTGTTGTATTTCGTTTGTTTTATTAGAAAGGAAAATAATTTTTCTGAAGGAATTTTCTAACTTGCATGAGTAATTTTTCCTTATCAGATATTTATTTGTGTTTGAACACATTGTTAAATTGATTATTGATTATAACGCAGTCTACATTGTCATAACATAAATATATGGGCGCCAGAAGACTCAAAAATCAATTCTGAATCAATCATTTTAAAAAGCTTCTCTTTAAAATTTCGTCTCTGATTCTGGTAACATTTATTGGTAAGTATTATGGTGAATTGTTTTTTTTTTTTTATTCGCCTTATTGTCTAAACAAAGAGATAAAAGGAAACCATCTATATTGTGGTTATCGTTAAAGTGTAAACGATTATTTTAGGCAATTCATCATCAATAATAATAATAATAATAATAATAATAATAATAATAATAATAATAATAATGATAATAATAATAATAAGGGAATTTGCAAAACTGTCGACTTTGCTGTTCCGGCTGACCACAGAATAAAACTGAAAGAATTTGAAAAGAAGGATAAGTACCTAGACCTTGCTAGTTAATTGAAAAATACTATGGAACATGAAGGTGACTATTATACCAATTGGGATTGGTGTTTTGGGCACAGTAACTAAAGGATTACTAAAGGGATTAGATGACTTGGAAGTTGGCGGCCGAGTGGACACCATCCAAACAACAACATTTTTGAGAACGGCCAGAATACTGAGAAGAGTCCTGGAGACTTCATGAGACTTGCTGTCACTCAAACTCCAGTGAAAGACTATCAGCTAACACTGATGTGAAAAACTCCAATGGAGATAACAACAACCACAACAACAACAACAACCACAACAACAACAACAACAATAATAATAATAATAATAATAATAATAATACGAAATAAAATAGCAAGTTTAGGTGATGTGGAAAGAGAGAGGTGAAACAGTAAATCACATTAGTGAATGTAGCAAACTAGCAGAGGTAGAAACCAAAACAAGGCAGGACTAAGTAGGAAAGTTGATCCATAGGGAATTGTGCAAGAGTTTAAAATTCGACCATACAACCGAATAGTATATACACAAACCAGTATCTGTCCAAGAAAATGAGACGCAAAAAAAATCTCTGGATTTAGATACACAAATGACAAATGGATCACCTACTCCCGACAAAAAAAAAAAACAACAAAAAACAAAAAACGAGGCCTCGTGTTAATTAATAGGAAAAATAACGTGGCATCTTGTAGATTTTGCTGTTCAGGCTGTCTGCAGAGTGAAAAAATGGAAGCAAAACTTTCCCAGAGAAAAAAAATACTGTGGAAAATGAGGGTGAAGTGATACTAAAAGTTGTTTATGCATTTGGTAGAGTCTAGAAAGGATTGAGTTCGTTTGTTGGTTTGTTGGGTTTTATGGCATATCAACCTTTGTAGGTTATTTAACGCCAAATACATTTTTATGTAAATAATCAGTTCTATCTAGCACGAGTAAACAGTTTAATTTTCCAAAACATTTCTATTTCAAACTATTTAAGCAGTTATATATAATAATTCAGTTTAGTGTCAGTACAGTTTCAATGTCAAAAACAGTTCAATTTCGAATAATTCAGTTTAGCATAAACACGCAATTTAAATGTAAGTACGGTTTAATTGTGAAAAACATTTCAATTTCAAGCTATTCAGTTTAATCAAACAGTTCAGTTTAGCATAAGTATGCCATTAGTTCTATTTAACCCATAGATAGGGCCCTATCAGGTGCTAACACGCCGGGCCAGCGTGGACCTGGTAGCAATGGCAATGAAGGGGTGCTCAGTATTCCCCAAGGCTCATTATTACTGGGACCTCACCATCAGACTGTTTAGTGTCATATCCAGGACACTCTTTGTGTTGGGGGTCTTACCCCCGCTGCAGAGATGCAGTCAGTGTATTCTACAGCCCCCCCCAGACGACTGGGCAAGAAAGGATTGAGAAAAAATAGTGGAATTGGAAATCAGAAAAATCGAGACTAGCGAAACCACTGCATTATCAAGATCGGCTAGAATGCTCAGAATGGTCCAGGAGTCCTGGGAAGACAAGTTGTCACAATGACTCCAGTAAAACATATCAGCTAACGCTACAGAGAAAAAATCGCATGGACTAAAACAATAAGGACAAGCATATTGTTAATTAATAAGAAAAAGAATAAAAAAATAGACTAGTGTATTTTGCTTTTGTATTGGTTTGGTTTGGTTGTATGGCATATCAAACATTTTAAGTTAGTTAATACCAAATCAATTGTTATAGATATAAACAGTTCAATGTCTAACACTTCAGTTTAGCATAAGTAATGTATAACTATCAAAAACAATTATATTTAAAGCTATTATATTTATTCAACAATTTTAAATTGTTCCAAGTCCTGCTATATATCACGAACAATTCAATTAAACATTAGTGATTTATTTACGCACAGTTAAACGTAAAAAACAGTTCTATTTCATACAATTCAATTTAGCATAAGTACGCAGTTTAGATATCAAAACAGTTTTATTTCAAGCAATTCTTATATGAATTAGTACACATTTTACTTCTATTCGATCCAGGGATAGGACCCTATCGGGTGATATCACTCCGGGCTAGAGTGGACCAAGGAGCGATGGTACTGAAGGGGTTCTCCACATTCCTGGAATGAGATTCACAAACTCCTCTGTTTTTTTTGTGATAAAAACAGATCACTTAATCTCAGCTACACCACCAGACCTGGTAATAAGCATAAAGAAAAAGAGAACTTGCCGTATTGTGGTCTTTGTTGTCCCAGCTGACCACAGAATAAAATTGAAAGAAAACGAAAAGAGAGTTAGGTACCACGCTAGAGAATTGAGAAGACTGTGGAACATGAAAGTGACGGCGATACCGATTATAATTAGTGCTTTTGGAACAGTCCCCAAATAATTGATACAAGGACTGAAAGACATGGAAATAAGAGGATGAGTGGAGACCATTCAAACGACAGAATTATCAAGATAGGTCAGTATACGGAGGAGTGTCCTGGAGACTTGAGAAACCATCGGCTAACGCTACTGTGGAAAGCTCAAAAAAGAGTAAATAAAAAGTTTAAATAATAATAATAATTATAATAAGCTGTCCCGGCTGACCACAGAATAAAACTGAAAGAATGTGAAAAGAGAGATAAGGACCTCGACTTTGCCAGAGAATTGAAAAATCTATGGAACGTGAAGGTGACTATTATACAAATTGTGATTGTTGCTTTTGGCACGGTAACTAAAGGATTATTAAAGGGCCTGGAAGATTTGGAATTTGGCGGCCGAGCGGAGACCATCCAAACAACAGCATTATTGAAAACGGCCAGAATACTGAAAAGAGTCCTGGAGACTTCAGGATACTTGCTGTCACTCAATCTCCAGTAAAAGACTATCAGCTAACGCTGATGTGAAAACCTCTTATGAGTAAATAATAATAATAATAATAATGATCTATGTCTCTTCACCGTAGAAGTTAATCATTAGGTCTCTTCAGATCATCAGCTCTGGGAGTGGAACTGGGAGTAATGGTAATGACAGTGTACTCTAGACTCTCCAAATCTCCATAACTGTCGACTCTCAAGTGGAGCAATTTAATTTCTTTGCCAGGACACCAGTCTTTTTCTTGAGTATAAAGTTAGCGTATAAGCCCCGGTGATAAGGCATCAAGTATTTTACAAAAGATTTTGGGATTTTTCTAGTGCAAGAAAGACTATTAATATTGTACATACTTTTTTGTTACTCACTTTCTTATAGTTCTCGAGTAAGTTCTTTAAATTCCTCTTTTATTTTTCTTTAATCTGATCCTCTAAATCTAACATTTTCTTTTATATCTTTTTGTAACTCCAACTTGAATTAAGTTAGCTTCATTTTATTTGCAATCTTGTTAGACAAAGAAGGTGATAATGTTTAATTATACTTAGTAAATAAAAAGGATTATTGCATGTATTCACAAAATTTTAACACCAATAGTAAGTGTTGGATTAAAATGTAGACGAAGTAAAAGAAAATAAATGTTTCTGCATCTTTCCAACAAGTAACTAAATTTCATGGGAGGTGACGGTTAACAGTGAGATGAAGTTTGATAATGATCATTAAAATATTCAGACTATTTTCTTCGTCTTTATTGTTATATTCTCAAATTTTCTGCGATGCGTCGTTCGGCATTCTTCAGGTGTTTCATGCCAAATTCGGGAGCCTATAAAAAAGTTCGAACCGAACCCTTTATTTAATTCACCGGGTAGATTAGTTTCTATCAATAAATATTCGTAGTTTGCACAATTGGTTGGCCAGTCATACCTATTACGTCAATCATTTCCGAGTCAGTTTGTTCAATTTATTCATTGTATAAGCGACAGGCTCATTTCTATCACAAAGCACTGTTTTCTTGTGGAGTTTATGTATATATATATATTTTTTTTTTTATCGATGTGACCGCTGCCTGGTTAGGTCTGATTTCCATATAATCGATAGCCTATTGATAGCTGTCCATGCTTTCGTTAACCTCGTTTTGATGTCCTTTTCGGTTGATTCGACGCTGCTTCCTTTATGGCTGCACTACATGGACGCTAACAAAACGGCTGGAGAAGAAGCTAGACGGCAATTACACAAGAATGCTACGTGCAATCTTAAACAAGTCCTGGCGGCAACACCCCACAAAACACCAACTGTACGGCCACCTGCCCCCTATCACGAAAGCTATTCAAGTTAGACGAGCCAGACATGCAGGACACTGCTGGAGAAACAGGGACGAGCTCATAAGAGATGTACTCTTATGGACCCCCACACATGGCCGCGCAAAAGCAGGTCGACCAGCACGAACATACATTCAACAGCTATGTGAGGACACGGGATGTTTTCCTGAAGACCTACCTAGGGCGATGAACGATAGGGAGGAGTGGCGAGAGAGAGTCAGGGATATCTGTGCTACCAGCGCGAGATGATGATGATGATGATGATGATGATATTTTTATAGAGTGGAACTTACCAGCCATTTTTGTTATTATTTTCTACGAATTGGATTTTTAAGCAGGTAGGTTTTATTTGAGTCAATTGTCCTGAATTTTTACTTCTATTTTTATTAATTTATTAATGCTATCAAACAAACAGATTCAATAATTTCTCTGATTTTTAATTAATCCACTATTTTCGAGACATATTTGGGCTATTCAAAATGCTCTAGTAACAATTAGACCCTTAATTTTTTTCTTTTTCAAAGGGTTCTGATTCTTGGTATGTTCAAAATATTTTCTGGAAATACAAAC
The DNA here is from genome assembly GCA_963585895.1 of Sepioteuthis lessoniana. NCBI lineage: Eukaryota > Metazoa > Mollusca > Cephalopoda > Myopsida > Loliginidae > Sepioteuthis > Sepioteuthis lessoniana. The sequence goes on along the minus strand of CAUZXS010000044.1, from coordinate 10,482 downwards.
ATTTTCAAATTGTCTCCGTATTCTTGTTAAAATGATAAAAACAGCGAGTGATTCGATGATTTATATCGACACTAACTCTGCTTTAGACAAATCAAACAAAATTTTCTTAGAATCAAAACGTCTTTCATTCATGAAATATTTTGATTGATTTAATCGTTGATTAAGCTTAAACGCATGTCAACCCTCATACGTTGGCTGTATTCCTTGCAGAGGGGCAAAACACTGTTCTCTATAAGGGGCGGGGTCGTGGGTATGACACTAAACTGCATCTGGTTGTGAGGCTCCACTTCTTTAGTCCTGGAGAAAGCAGATTACCTCTTCATTGCCCCAACACGCAGTTCCACTCGGACCCCGAATGATAGTATATGTTAGTATTCCATCTATGAATCCAATCGATCAGTTTTAAAATGTTCATCTTTGATTGGAAAATGTACAAAGAAGTCTTCAGACTCAACAACGCAAATATATAAATATGAAAGTACAGTGAACCCGATTTTTAAACATGTTGGCATTAAATTATCCTATACTGGTTAAGATGACATTAAAATCAATCAAGAAATCTCTCAGCGGCTTGGATACTGGTATAAACCAGGCCAGAATATGGAAATGACATATCAATGTATATAAAGTAAGTAAAGTAAAGTTAGCGACCATAGTCGAGGGTGACCCGAAGGCTCCCTTTTCGATAGCTACTACACCAAGGTGTAGGGGAGGGCGCTACTCCATTCCCTGGATTGCTCCACTTTACCCTTGAACCGTACCTTATAATGCTGAGCGTTAAGCAAGGTGGTATCAAGTTCCATTTTTAAAGTCTTTGGTATGACTCGACCTGGGATTGAACCCAGGTCTCCCGGGCCATTGGTGAACACTCTAACCGCTAGGCCAATGTATATAAACGCGTGTAATACATTTATGATTTCATTGGAGGTACGTATATAATTATCGCATAAGCGTAAGTATATACTCACACATACACATGCATATTCACACACACACACTCACACACACACACGCACGCACGCATATATATATATATATATATAGGTAGGCACATATAGATGTAAATATATGATATTAAACGCTACATATTGTGAAGTATGTGCATAAATAACATTGCATTTATAGACAGGTGCGTATATATATATATATATATATATAGGGGGGCGTGTGTGTGTATGTGTGGGCATGTGTGTGTATGTGTGTATAATATTTAACTAATGATACAAATATATTTATCTTTCAGCAGAATCTTCTGTGCCAATCGACTATTTCCCGTGGAGTATATTTAAGACCATGCATCAAACATCACAGCGTCAATATCGAAGAAAAAATCCACCTCAAGAGAACACTTGAAGATTATTTCTGTGTGCGTGCGTGCGTGCCGTGTGTGGGGGTGCGTGCGTCCGTGCGTGTCTGTGTGTAATGTGTCTGTGTGTGTGTCTGTGTATGTGTGTGTGTGTGTGTGTGTGTGTGTATGTGTGTGTGTGCGCGTTGATCTTCTTGTTTGAACGCCTATGAATTTCTGAGCAAAGTTTCATTTCATTTTATATATTTTACTTTCATTTTTTTTACATCTTAAATTTTTCACAAAACTTGATTTGATTAATGCTTACCGCCCATCTTTTTGTTAGCCTAGCCAGCTAGGGCAGCAGAATACACAACCTATATCTCTTCAGAGGTGTAAGACCCACCCACAACGGGTGTACTGCACATAACATTAAACAATCTGATGGTGTCATCGTTCCCATGTCCATTATGGCCCAGTGTGGGAGCACCTAAAAGGGTCCTAAATATGGGTTAAATAGAACTGTTGACATTTAAACTGAGTGCAAATAAATAACTTAGACTAAATTTAATTGTTTAAGAGAACTGTTTGATCATTTAACTGTGTGTAAGCAAGTAATGGATGTAAAATTGTGACTGTTATATAGAAATATTTGAAACCATTTAACAGTGTGCCCAATAAAATGAGCTATGTCTCGTTTAAAAATGTTATTAACAAAACGTGTTTACAAATCATATATATATATATATATATGTGTGTGTGTGTGTGTGTGTGTGAGTGTGTGTGTAAATAACCTAAAATGGTTAATATGCTATTACACCGAACCAAACCGAAAACCTTTTATGCAAGCAATTTCTTAAATGTTTTCGAATAACCTTATGTCCAAAAACCCTCTCTCTCTCTCTCTCTCTATATATATATATATATATATATATATATATAAATATATATATATATGTATATAATGCTTTGCACACTAAATATTTCCCATATTTTTTTTTATCCGATCTCCTCTTCGTAGGTCTGTTGAGCGAGGAGCGAAACCGGTCAGCTAGCTTGTAACCTTTTTTTAAAATTTGTATGTCCTTAGTCCCATTAGGAATAAAACTCTTCATTGTTTTGATTTAATTCTGTACCCAGATATATATATATATATATATATATATATATATATATATATATATATATATATATATATTACGGTGTAATGGTTATCTTCGTAGTAAATGGACACGGCGACACTGATTCCATTTCACATAGCACTAATACTCTTGGGTATGAATCCAGTTATTCTCCTCCAGCTATGGGTAAATAGTAGGGCAAATTCGGTTCTTCAGCCTTGGTGAGGCAACTAGTCTAGGAGAAGTAAAACTCTGAATTCAAACCTATTAAACTCCGCTTAAAAATTGACCTTGAGTCTTATCCTGCCCGAGTGGAGGGGTTGGTAAATATGTATGTATACATATATATAGAGAGAGAGAGAAAGAGAGAGAGAGAGGAAGGGAGAGTAGAGATTCTAGATAAAGCTGCGAAAAACTGCGTGAAACAGGGCCATACTAAGGGATTTTATAGCATAAGAAATAAGATTTTTAGGAAGGAGTTCAGTCGTCATTTACCACACACACATATGATCGGCCATCAATATGTTTCGAACAAAAATGCAATTATTAAAAACATAAACGCTTTTCCAAAGTAGATATAATTTAACCTATAACGTATATATATATATATATATATATATATATATATATATTGTTTGTCTTTGGTTTAAACAGAAAGCAACTGAAGCGTATATATCTGGCGACGACGGCATATTTCTTAGTCACAACATCATTGGATTTGTTCCTTTGTTGTCGCTATTGTCTTTTGTGAAAGAAACATCTCTGTCGATTTAACATCAACCAAGCTGAACGGCCAGGCTGTGTTATTTCTTATATTAACAAACATGGACATAAATCTCGCAAAAGATCTCGATAGCTCACAAAAAGACTTAAAAATGAATACATTTGTTTCTGTGGGTGGCTATCCGGACATAGGAAAAAAGATCAATAGATATGGTTTAGGGTTGGGTTTTCACTTTTCCTACCATATGCAGAACAATTATATCTGTAAATGTAAGAGTGTGTGTTATCCTACGTGCGGTCGTGCCTATTTAAACATATTTATCATCAGTAATACCATCATCTTCATCATCGTCATAAAGTGTGCTTATTGAAAAGATTCCCAAACTCTCAGTTGACATCCGTTACAATCAGCCATTGCGCATAAGTCATCTAGTTTATGCACACAAATGATGATTGTGAGTTTTACTAGTAAACCAACACGGGTGTGTCCATGGGTATGAGTCCATGAAAGACTTTACTCGTAAGTACATTGCTACTTCCTCGCAGTGTCCAGTATATATTTTCTAATTCTAGTATTGTTCATGAGATAGTAAGAGGCTAGAAAGTTGCTGTTTTTGGGGGTGCTTTCAGGGTTTCTTCAAAACAACTCACATCATCCTTATGAAGTTCTCAATCTAGCTTCGCTTCCCGGCATTTTATTAAAGTCCAAATGGCTCAACTACACGCTACAACTAAGTATAAATTCCTCTTGTGTTGTATCAGAATTTTTGATTGCTATATGGTCGTTGAACAGTTAATGGCTGTTCCAGCTTTATATAAGAGTAAGTTTACACAAATACGCTCACCCACCCTATATAATATATATATATATATATATATATATATATATATATATATATAAATATATATATATATATATATATATATATATATATATATATATGATAAAAAAATACAATAGTGGATAAACTAACACTGATAACGATTCAGCAATTACAATAAAGAACGAAATATCAAAATTGTTGAGACCATTGTCAGTGTTGCTTTATCCATTTTTCAACTTATTTTTATCATCTTGTCAGATTTAGCAAAATCTATCGTTTATTATATCTATATATAAATGTGTGTATGTGAACATGTTAAACACTACAAAGGTTTCTTTTAAAATAGTGGTCCATGATTACGATAATGCTTTATCAAAAAGAGTGTGAAGATTTTATAAGATTTAATAGATACGTCAAGTACATCGCGAATTTAGCCAATTAAAAAATGATGATCAAAGCGAAAGCAAAAACCTACCAAAAGTTACACAGGCTACCAATGTCACTGGGCTTAGAATAATTCACTTTGTGTATTTCAGAGGTAATTGTCTTATAAAATCTTGGATACGATGGGCTATGGAATGTTTAATTACACACACGTACACATACAAACACATGCGCGCGGATAAGGCACGGTCACACAGACATATACACACATTAATATATGTATATATATATATATATATATATATATGTTGGTGCATTTATGCATATATATATATATATATATATATATATATATATAAAAGCAGAAGTAAAATAAGTGCTCTTTACTATTGTAGCAGAAAGTTGGGACAGAATGTTAATCACCCCCGCCCACTATTATTCAATTATTTGGTAACGTTAAACATTTCGGTATTCAAATGTGAAAGCATCAAAACTTTATCAGTGCGTATAGATTGTTAAATTGTTACTACAAATATATATATATATATATATATATATATATATATATATATATATATATATATATATACATATATATATATATATATATATATATATATAACATGTTTGAAAACCATGAGATAACGTATACGTACATTTAATTTTAGAATCTTTTGTCAAAAACTTATAGACATACTCATCCATATGCTTATAAATTCCATATAAATATATCGTAAATGTACAGACATGAGCATATAGATTTATGTGTTCATAATTTATTATACATATTTAAGACCATGTTAGAGAAGATGAAAATAATAACATCTGCACGTCTGAAAAATTGGGAAATTGAAGATATTGTAACGGAGGTGTAATACTGTTCAAATATATCAATATATATCTTTCCATCTATCTATCAAATCATCAGTATATATATATATATATATATATATATATATATATATATATATATATATATGGGGAGTGACAGAGGTACAAAGGTGATAAGGCAAATAACTATATTTCTTTGTAACTACCTTATTTAATTGTTCCCATTTAGTCACTAAGAAATATTCCTATACGTCGAATTACATCTGATAACTGCCCTCTCTCCTCTTTTTTCTTTTTCTTTCTTTCTTTCTCTCTCTCTCTCTCTCTCTCTATATATATATATATATATATATATATATAGAGACAAGTGTTTTAACCCTTAAAGGTTAAAAATTTTGTTCCACACACACACACACACACACACACACACACACACACATATATATATATATATATATATATATATATATATATATATATAAAAGAAACAAGAGTTATTAGACAAAAACAATATATATTTTCTTTTGTTAATTTTTTTTCCTTCTTAACTAGTTTAATCCTTAGTTTATAATCATTAGAAATAGATTCATTAAAAAGACGTTTATGAAGCTCACACACACATATACACACATACACATACACACACACACACACACACATATATATATATATATATATATATACACTCACGCACACACACACACACACACACACACACATATATATATATATATATATATATATATATATATATATATATATATATATATATATATAAACATACTTTTTCCGAAAATCTTTAAGTGTTTTGATATATAAAATGACCTGTTGTGCTGGTAAATCCATTAGTGTGTTTTGTTCATGTCGGGTAACCAATGTGTTTTACAAGTTTATGTCTTAGCATTTTCGCGTATACATGTGTGTGTGTGTGTGTGTGTGTGTGTGTGTGTGTGTGTGTGTGCCTGACTCTGCTCTGTTTTTCTTGTCTGTACTTGTACGGAAAATCTATTTTTCCGATATACTATTTATTTTTTGAATGTACTTGTTGCTCTAGTTTTAGTTAGATTGCATCAACTTTTGCAACGAACCCTTTTCTCTTTGCAATTTTCATTCCTCAATAGCTAGAGTTGATAAACTATGACGTTCAGAGGAAATAAAACTCACAGCTTCATTATGATATGTGACTAAATCATACTGAAATCTGTTAATATGTGAAGTTGCCTATAAGTATTATATGCTTTATTTTGCCTCCGACCTAAAATTCTTCTAATCCAACGGTCCACTAAAAGAGTTTTTTTTCCCGATACAATAACGTCCGATTCTCATTTGAATGATAAAAAAGACTTAAGTTTAGCAAATGTAATATAACATTATATTTTATCATTAAATTTTATAATTCGTATATAATATTGTAAAAAAACTATGCAGAGGTCTTCTTATCCAATTCTGACACTACAGGTTAAAATAGTTTGATTTGTTCTTTTATTTTATATTCTTGAAATTAAAAAAAGAATGTTTTATTATAAAAAACAATCATTTATCATTTAAGAAAATGGAGGTGCCCGTGGTGTAGTCGTTATCGCCGTAGGAAATGAACACGGCGACACGAGTTCAAATCCTGGACGAGACTGATTGCATTTCACATAGCACTAATACCCTTGGGAAAGGTATCAATCCAATTATTCTCCCTCCAGCTATGGGTAAATAGTAGGACAGACTAGGTTCTTCAGCTTGGTTAGGCAACTAGTCTAGGAGAAGGAAAACTCTGAATTCAAACCTGTTAAACTCCGCTTAAAAATTGACCTTGTGTCATATCCTGCCCGAGCGGAGGGGTTGGTAAATAGTATCATTTAAGAAAATTCGATATTCAAAGCATATTTCGGGAAATATTTTTTCTTGAATTTGAGATTCACACAATATTAGGGTTTTAGCATTAAGTAGATTTCATTAGGTTTAATATTAAGGCCCTTTATGTTAGAAAATAATGGTAAGTTCACTTATCTGACTATGTATTTAAATTTTGATGAACCTTCTCAAAATAAGAGAAAATATCAATATCCTTTGCCTACATAAATAATTTTTATCTTTTAAATACATCATATGGACGTCATAATTTTTTTCTTTTTGCAGATGTTCCCTAATTCTTAGAATGTATATTCTTCTCATATATATATATATATATATATATATATATATATATATATAGCTATACGCATGTTTAAGCAGTACTGGTAAATATATATGTATATATATATATATATATGTGTGTGTGTATATATATATATATATATATATATATATATATATATACGTAGATGTATATATATATATATATATATATATATATGTATATATATGTATATATACATACATATATAAATATATATAAATATATATATATATATATATATATGAGTAAGTAAAAAATGGCAGATCATCGGACAATGTGGAGATGAATATAGAAAAACCAAGTAATCGAATATGAAGAAATTAACATGAAAGAAAGTCGTCGTTTTAACGTTTCGGTTTCAATAAACCATCGTCGGGACTCAAATAAAATGCTATGAAGTGTCTTTAGATCACCGATGTATGCTTAATGATCACCATCCATCGGTGATCTAAAGACACTTCATCACATCTTTTCTAAGTCCTGACGATGGTATCTTGAAACCAAAACGTTATAATGTTGTTTTTCTTTCATAATAAATTCAGCATCTTCCAATACTTTGTCTTTCAATATTTCTCTGCACTCCTCACCACACACACACACACACACACACACACGCATATATATATATATATATATATATATATATATACAAACATATATATATATGTTTCTATATATATATATATATATATATATATATATATATATATATATATATATACAAACATATATATATATATATATATATGTGTGTGTGTGTGTGTATATATATATATATATATATATATAAATGGTTTTGTTTTTTGAAAGCTATATTTGATAAACATATGTTATCATAAATACAGACTTTGAATAAATCTGATGAATATTAGTTTCAAAACAAATAAATTTGACATTTTTAAGTTTTATAAAGTTTCTTTTCTATACTGAATATTGATACTGCTACGGGTTGAATTTTTCCTAGACAGTGTAATTCCGGCATTACATTAAATTAGCTAGAAAAGTTCTTTGTAGTAATTTCTTTTATTTTTCATCCTGAAAAATGCTTCAACAGCAAATGCCCAGTATATCCAATCTTTGACATAATTGGACATTAGCGAGATAGAGCTACCATTATCAATTGCGTAGGTTCACTTGCATCTCACTAGAGGCAGTTTAAAAATATATGAGGTATTTCTGTCCAATACTGTCTAATATTAACACTTTAAAACTATTCTAGTGGATGATATATTTCTATTAGGGCTATTTTTTATTAATATACATAAGTAATAAATTCATGTTACGTTCGATTCAGGCTAACGTAATGTAGAGTCTTCACTTTCAAGCTTGGGTGATATACCAATTTATAACTTAGAAAGATCAGGACATCTGGTGGAAGCGTGTAAAATAGCACAGCATGCTGAACGATCGTTGGAGAGGAGATGGGCCGTGCCACTTAAATCCTATTTACCCTAAAGGACCTTGCATAAAACCGAAATCATTTACGAGATCATGTGATAACTTTTTGAGTGTTGATATAATATATTTTAAATATTTAAATATTTATTAAAGAATAGTAAATAGAGTACTTTGGGAATTCATTTATCCCTTTATTTTATCTGTTTTAGAACTTGGTACGAAACTAAATAAACGAAAATAAATACCATTTGCTTATACATCTATACGTCAGTATCTTCCTGTTTAGATCTATCTATCTATCTATCTATCTATCTATATATATATATATATATATATATATATATATATATATATATATATATATATATTATGAGAGTATTGGTCGTCAGTAAATCACTATGTGTTTATGTGTCGAACCAAGTACAATATAATATACATTTTGTCGTATTTTTCGATTTTTGTCTGTATTTTGTCGCATTTTCGATTTTCAATTTCATTTCATCTTTTGATGAATGTTGTAATAAACTTCAAAAAATCTTTGGTTGCAGAACAATATTTTCCATGCATCAAATATATATATATAATATATATGTTTTTATTATCATTATATATATATATATATATATATATATATATATATAGTTTTTTTTTTTAAATCTGTTTATCGATATCAACCTTTTGATCTATCTGTCTCTGTATCTATGTATTTATCAATCTGGATATCTTCATATCCCTATCTTACAATTTTTCTTGTTACCTGGCAAGCAGACTCAGTTCTTATATCTATTCATCAATACAAACTTTGCATAATCTATATATCTGTCAATAACCTGAAGAAAACCGATTTGATTTGTTGTAATTTACTAAGCTTTGTGCATAGATTTGCACAAGTCCTAATGACTGAGGCACCCAATGAGACTCGAACTCACTCTTGCAGGTTTCCTTCGTGGTGCCTTCAATAGGTTTACAGACTTTTTCGTTCAGGCATTTTAACTTATCGTAGACTCTTGAAAATTCACTATGTTATTGCTATACATCTAATGAGATGACTGACCAATTTTTAGGATTTCGGCTTCAAATGAACAGCTACATCGGGAATTGGAATAGCCCTCCTAAAGTCTGATTGTCACAGCTGGTGAATTTCAAAAATGCAATCAGGACGTGAAGGCACTTTAGAAGAACGATATGTAATAAAATTGTGTTTTAAACTTGGAAAAAATACCACATAAACGTATGGAATGTTTCAGACTGCTTTTCGAGCATCTTACATGAATCGAGCATCAGTTTTTGAGAGGCATAAGAGATTCAAGGAAAGCAGGGAGTCTGTGAGGGATGATGCGAGATGTGGGAGGAGTAAGGAAGTCAATACAACAGAGTTGAATGGCCAAAGGATTAGGGTTTGGGTTACTGTGTTGAGGTTTTAAGGGAGTTCAGGAAGAGATTCCGCCGGAAGAGGCCAGCACTCTTCAAATCGGGTCTGTGTCATTTCCACCGGGACAATGCACCAGTCCACAACTCCGTTCTTGTCACAGACTATTTGAGCAATATGGGCAATATGGACAGTTTACTTAGCCTCCCAATAGTCCAGATCCTACTCTCTGTGACTTTTGCTTATTCCCTAAACTCAAAGGCTGTCGTTATGAGACAATTGAGGAGATGAAAGAGGCTGTGACTCAGGTCATTGACACGCTCACATAAGAGGACTTTTATGGGGCCTTCCAGAAGTTGTTGGAACGGTACAACAGG